>JAKYLM010000142.1:57500-141300 GCA_023634145.1 Thymallus thymallus | reverse complement strand
CCCTAACCCTAACCCTAACCCTAACCCTAACCCTAACCCTAACCCTAACCCTAACCCTAACCCTAACCCTAACCCTAACCCTAACCCTAACCCTAACCCTAACCCTAACCCTAACCCTAACCCTAACCCTAACCCTAACCCTAACCCTAACCCTAACCCTAACCCTAACCCTAACCCTAACCCTAACCCTAACCCTAACCCTAACCCTAACCCTAACCCTAACCCTAACCCTAACCCTAACCCTAACCCTAACCCTAACCCTAACCCTAACCCTAACCCTAACCCTAACCCTAACCCTAACCCTAACCCTAACCCTAACCCTAACCCTAACCCTAACCCTAACCCTAACCCTAACCCTAACCCTAACCCTAACCCTAACCCTAACCCTAACCCTAACCCTAACCCTAACCCTAACCCTAACCCTAACCCTAACCCTAACCCTAACCCTAACCCTAACCCTAACCCTAACCCTAACCCTAACCCTAACCCTAACCCTAACCCTAACCCTAACCCTAACCCTAACCCTAACCCTAACCCTAACCCTAACCCTAACCCTAACCCTAACCCTAACCCTAACCCTAACCCTAACCCTAACCCTAACCCTAACCCTAACCCTAACCCTAACCCTAACCCTAACCCTAACCCTAACCCTAACCCTAACCCTAACCCTAACCCTAACCCTAACCCTAACCCTAACCCTAACCCTAACCCTAACCCTAACCCTAACCCTAACCCTAACCCTAACCCTAACCCTAACCCTAACCCTAACCCTAACCCTAACCCTAACCCTAACCCTAACCCTAACCCTAACCCTAACCCTAACCCTAACCCTAACCCTAACCCTAACCCTAACCCTAACCCTAACCCTAACCCTAACCCTAACCCTAACCCTAACCCTAACCCTAACCCTAACCCTAACCCTAACCCTAACCCTAACCCTAACCCTAACCCTAACCCTAACCCTAACCCTAACCCTAACCCTAACCCTAACCCTAACCCTAACCCTAACCCTAACCCTAACCCTAACCCTAACCCTAACCCTAACCCTAACCCTAACCCTAACCCTAACCCTAACCCTAACCCTAACCCTAACCCTAACCCTAACCCTAACCCTAACCCTAACCCTAACCCTAACCCTAACCCTAACCCTAACCCTAACCCTAACCCTAACCCTAACCCTAACCCTAACCCTAACCCTAACCCTAACCCTAACCCTAACCCTAACCCTAACCCTAACCCTAACCCTAACCCTAACCCTAACCCTAACCCTAACCCTAACCCTAACCCTAACCCTAACCCTAACCCTAACCCTAACCCTAACCCTAACCCTAACCCTAACCCTAACCCTAACCCTAACCCTAACCCTAACCCTAACCCTAACCCTAACCCTAACCCTAACCCTAACCCTAACCCTAACCCTAACCCTAACCCTAACCCTAACCCTAACCCTAACCCTAACCCTAACCCTAACCCTAACCCTAACCCTAACCCTAACCCTAACCCTAACCCTAACCCTAACCCTAACCCTAACCCTAACCCTAACCCTAACCCTAACCCTAACCCTAACCCTAACCCTAACCCTAACCCTAACCCTAACCCTAACCCTAACCCTAACCCTAACCCTAACCCTAACCCTAACCCTAACCCTAGACCCTAACCCTAACCCTAACCCTAACCCTAACCCTAACCCTAACCCTAACCCTAACCCTAACCCTAACCCTAACCCTAACCCTAACCCTAACCCTAACCCTAACCCTAACCCTAACCCTAACCCTAACCCTAACCCTAACCCTAACCCTAACCCTAACCCTAACCCTAACCCTAACCCTAACCCTAACCCTAACCCTAACCCTAACCCTAACCCTAACCCTAACCCTAACCCTAACCCTAACCCTAACCCTAACCCTAACCCTAACCCTAACCCTAACCCTAACCCTAACCCTAACCCTAACCCTAACCCTAACCCTAACCCTAACCCTAACCCTAACCCTAACCCTAACCCTAACCCTAACCCTAACCCTAACCCTAACCCTAACCCTAACCCTAACCCTAACCCTAACCCTAACCCTAACCCTAACCCTAACCCTAACCCTAACCCTAACCCTAACCCTAACCCTAACCCTAACCCTAACCCTAACCCTAACCCTAACCCTAACCCTAACCCTAACCCTAACCCTAACCCTAACCCTAACCCTAACCCTAACCCTAACCCTAACCCTAACCCTAACCCTAACCCTAACCCTAACCCTAACCCTAACCCTAACCCTAACCCTAACCCTAACCCTAACCCTAACCCTAACCCTAACCCTAACCCTAACCCTAACCCTAACCCTAACCCTAACCCTAACCCTAACCCTAACCCTAACCCTAACCCTAACCCTAACCCTAACCCTAACCCTAACCCTAACCCTAACCCTAACCCTAACCCTAACCCTAACCCTAACCCTAACCCTAACCCTAACCCTAACCCTAACCCTAACCCTAACCCTAACCCTAACCCTAACCCTAACCCTAACCCTAACCCTAACCCTAACCCTAACCCTAACCCTAACCCTAACCCTAACCCTAACCCTAACCCTAACCCTAACCCTAACCCTAACCCTAACCCTAACCCTAACCCTAACCCTAACCCTAACCCTAACCCTAACCCTAACCCTAACCCTAACCCTAACCCTAACCCTAACCCTAACCCTAACCCTAACCCTAACCCTAACCCTAACCCTAACCCTAACCCTAACCCTAACCCTAACCCTAACCCTAACCCTAACCCTAACCCTAACCCTAACCCTAACCCTAACCCTAACCCTAACCCTAACCCTAACCCTAACCCTAACCCTAACCCTAACCCTAACCCTAACCCTAACCCTAACCCTAACCCTAACCCTAACCCTAACCCTAACCCTAACCCTAACCCTAACCCTAACCCTAACCCTAACCCTAACCCTAACCCTAACCCTAACCCTAACCCTAACCCTAACCCTAACCCTAACCCTAACCCTAACCCTAACCCTAACCCTAACCCTAACCCTAACCCTAACCCTAACCCTAACCCTAACCCTAACCCTAACCCTAACCCTAACCCTAACCCTAACCCTAACCCTAACCCTAACCCTAACCCTAACCCTAACCCTAACCCTAACCCTAACCCTAACCCTAACCCTAACCCTAACCCTAACCCTAACCCTAACCCTAACCCTAACCCTAACCCTAACCCTAACCCTAACCCTAACCCTAACCCTAACCCTAACCCTAACCCTAACCCTAACCCTAACCCTAACCCTAACCCTAACCCTAACCCTAACCCTAACCCTAACCCTAACCCTAACCCTAACCCTAACCCTAACCCTAACCCTAACCCTAACCCTAACCCTAACCCTAACCCTAACCCTAACCCTAACCCTAACCCTAACCCTAACCCTAACCCTAACCCTAACCCTAACCCTAACCCTAACCCTAACCCTAACCCTAACCCTAACCCTAACCCTAACCCTAACCCTAACCCTAACCCTAACCCTAACCCTAACCCTAACCCTAACCCTAACCCTAACCCTAACCCTAACCCTAACCCTAACCCTAACCCTAACCCTAACCCTAACCCTAACCCTAACCCTAACCCTAACCCTAACCCTAACCCTAACCCTAACCCTAACCCTAACCCTAACCCTAACCCTAACCCTAACCCTAACCCTAACCCTAACCCTAACCCTAACCCTAACCCTAACCCTAACCCTAACCCTAACCCTAACCCTAACCCTAACCCTAACCCTAACCCTAACCCTAACCCTAACCCTAACCCTAACCCTAACCCTAACCCTAACCCTAACCCTAACCCTAACCCTAACCCTAACCCTAACCCTAACCCTAACCCTAACCCTAACCCTAACCCTAACCCTAACCCTAACCCTAACCCTAACCCTAACCCTAACCCTAACCCTAACCCTAACCCTAACCCTAACCCTAACCCTAACCCTAACCCTAACCCTAACCCTAACCCTAACCCTAACCCTAACCCTAACCCTAACCCTAACCCTAACCCTAACCCTAACCCTAACCCTAACCCTAACCCTAACCCTAACCCTAACCCTAACCCTAACCCTAACCCTAACCCTAACCCTAACCCTAACCCTAACCCTAACCCTAACCCTAACCCTAACCCTAACCCTAACCCTAACCCTAACCCTAACCCTAACCCTAACCCTAACCCTAACCCTAACCCTAACCCTAACCCTAACCCTAACCCTAACCCTAACCCTAACCCTAACCCTAACCCTAACCCTAACCCTAACCCTAACCCTAACCCTAACCCTAACCCTAACCCTAACCCTAACCCTAACCCTAACCCTAACCCTAACCCTAACCCTAACCCTAACCCTAACCCTAACCCTAACCCTAACCCTAACCCTAACCCTAACCCTAACCCTAACCCTAACCCTAACCCTAACCCTAACCCTAACCCTAACCCTAACCCTAACCCTAACCCTAACCCTAACCCTAACCCTAACCCTAACCCTAACCCTAACCCTAACCCTAACCCTAACCCTAACCCTAACCCTAACCCTAACCCTAACCCTAACCCTAACCCTAACCCTAACCCTAACCCTAACCCTAACCCTAACCCTAACCCTAACCCTAACCCTAACCCTAACCCTAACCCTAACCCTAACCCTAACCCTAACCCTAACCCTAACCCTAACCCTAACCCTAACCCTAACCCTAACCCTAACCCTAACCCTAACCCTAACCCTAACCCTAACCCTAACCCTAACCCTAACCCTAACCCTAACCCTAACCCTAACCCTAACCCTAACCCTAACCCTAACCCTAACCCTAACCCTAACCCTAACCCTAACCCTAACCCTAACCCTAACCCTAACCCTAACCCTAACCCTAACCCTAACCCTAACCCTAACCCTAACCCTAACCCTAACCCTAACCCTAACCCTAACCCTAACCCTAACCCTAACCCTAACCCTAACCCTAACCCTAACCCTAACCCTAACCCTAACCCTAACCCTAACCCTAACCCTAACCCTAACCCTAACCCTAACCCTAACCCTAACCCTAACCCTAACCCTAACCCTAACCCTAACCCTAACCCTAACCCTAACCCTAACCCTAACCCTAACCCTAACCCTAACCCTAACCCTAACCCTAACCCTAACCCTAACCCTAACCCTAACCCTAACCCTAACCCTAACCCTAACCCTAACCCTAACCCTAACCCTAACCCTAACCCTAACCCTAACCCTAACCCTAACCCTAACCCTAACCCTAACCCTAACCCTAACCCTAACCCTAACCCTAACCCTAACCCTAACCCTAACCCTAACCCTAACCCTAACCCTAACCCTAACCCTAACCCTAACCCTAACCCTAACCCTAACCCTAACCCTAACCCTAACCCTAACCCTAACCCTAACCCTAACCCTAACCCTAACCCTAACCCTAACCCTAACCCTAACCCTAACCCTAACCCTAACCCTAACCCTAACCCTAACCCTAACCCTAACCCTAACCCTAACCCTAACCCTAACCCTAACCCTAACCCTAACCCTAACCCTAACCCTAACCCTAACCCTAACCCTAACCCTAACCCTAACCCTAACCCTAACCCTAACCCTAACCCTAACCCTAACCCTAACCCTAACCCTAACCCTAACCCTAACCCTAACCCTAACCCTAACCCTAACCCTAACCCTAACCCTAACCCTAACCCTAACCCTAACCCTAACCCTAACCCTAACCCTAACCCTAACCCTAACCCTAACCCTAACCCTAACCCTAACCCTAACCCTAACCCTAACCCTAACCCTAACCCTAACCCTAACCCTAACCCTAACCCTAACCCTAACCCTAACCCTAACCCTAACCCTAACCCTAACCCTAACCCTAACCCTAACCCTAACCCTAACCCTAACCCTAACCCTAACCCTAACCCTAACCCTAACCCTAACCCTAACCCTAACCCTAACCCTAACCCTAACCCTAACCCTAACCCTAACCCTAACCCTAACCCTAACCCTAACCCTAACCCTAACCCTAACCCTAACCCTAACCCTAACCCTAACCCTAACCCTAACCCTAACCCTAACCCTAACCCTAACCCTAACCCTAACCCTAACCCTAACCCTAACCCTAACCCTAACCCTAACCCTAACCCTAACCCTAACCCTAACCCTAACCCTAACCCTAACCCTAACCCTAACCCTAACCCTAACCCTAACCCTAACCCTAACCCTAACCCTAACCCTAACCCTAACCCTAACCCTAACCCTAACCCTAACCCTAACCCTAACCCTAACCCTAACCCTAACCCTAACCCTAACCCTAACCCTAACCCTAACCCTAACCCTAACCCTAACCCTAACCCTAACCCTAACCCTAACCCTAACCCTAACCCTAACCCTAACCCTAACCCTAACCCTAACCCTAACCCTAACCCTAACCCTAACCCTAACCCTAACCCTAACCCTAACCCTAACCCTAACCCTAACCCTAACCCTAACCCTAACCCTAACCCTAACCCTAACCCTAACCCTAACCCTAACCCTAACCCTAACCCTAACCCTAACCCTAACCCTAACCCTAACCCTAACCCTAACCCTAACCCTAACCCTAACCCTAACCCTAACCCTAACCCTAACCCTAACCCTAACCCTAACCCTAACCCTAACCCTAACCCTAACCCTAACCCTAACCCTAACCCTAACCCTAACCCTAACCCTAACCCTAACCCTAACCCTAACCCTAACCCTAACCCTAACCCTAACCCTAACCCTAACCCTAACCCTAACCCTAACCCTAACCCTAACCCTAACCCTAACCCTAACCCTAACCCTAACCCTAACCCTAACCCTAACCCTAACCCTAACCCTAACCCTAACCCTAACCCTAACCCTAACCCTAACCCTAACCCTAACCCTAACCCTAACCCTAACCCTAACCCTAACCCTAACCCTAACCCTAACCCTAACCCTAACCCTAACCCTAACCCTAACCCTAACCCTAACCCTAACCCTAACCCTAACCCTAACCCTAACCCTAACCCTAACCCTAACCCTAACCCTAACCCTAACCCTAACCCTAACCCTAACCCTAACCCTAACCCTAACCCTAACCCTAACCCTAACCCTAACCCTAACCCTAACCCTAACCCTAACCCTAACCCTAACCCTAACCCTAACCCTAACCCTAACCCTAACCCTAACCCTAACCCTAACCCTAACCCTAACCCTAACCCTAACCCTAACCCTAACCCTAACCCTAACCCTAACCCTAACCCTAACCCTAACCCTAACCCTAACCCTAACCCTAACCCTAACCCTAACCCTAACCCTAACCCTAACCCTAACCCTAACCCTAACCCTAACCCTAACCCTAACCCTAACCCTAACCCTAACCCTAACCCTAACCCTAACCCTAACCCTAACCCTAACCCTAACCCTAACCCTAACCCTAACCCTAACCCTAACCCTAACCCTAACCCTAACCCTAACCCTAACCCTAACCCTAACCCTAACCCTAACCCTAACCCTAACCCTAACCCTAACCCTAACCCTAACCCTAACCCTAACCCTAACCCTAACCCTAACCCTAACCCTAACCCTAACCCTAACCCTAACCCTAACCCTAACCCTAACCCTAACCCTAACCCTAACCCTAACCCTAACCCTAACCCTAACCCTAACCCTAACCCTAACCCTAACCCTAACCCTAACCCTAACCCTAACCCTAACCCTAACCCTAACCCTAACCCTAACCCTAACCCTAACCCTAACCCTAACCCTAACCCTAACCCTAACCCTAACCCTAACCCTAACCCTAACCCTAACCCTAACCCTAACCCTAACCCTAACCCTAACCCTAACCCTAACCCTAACCCTAACCCTAACCCTAACCCTAACCCTAACCCTAACCCTAACCCTAACCCTAACCCTAACCCTAACCCTAACCCTAACCCTAACCCTAACCCTAACCCTAACCCTAACCCTAACCCTAACCCTAACCCTAACCCTAACCCTAACCCTAACCCTAACCCTAACCCTAACCCTAACCCTAACCCTAACCCTAACCCTAACCCTAACCCTAACCCTAACCCTAACCCTAACCCTAACCCTAACCCTAACCCTAACCCTAACCCTAACCCTAACCCTAACCCTAACCCTAACCCTAACCCTAACCCTAACCCTAACCCTAACCCTAACCCTAACCCTAACCCTAACCCTAACCCTAACCCTAACCCTAACCCTAACCCTAACCCTAACCCTAACCCTAACCCTAACCCTAACCCTAACCCTAACCCTAACCCTAACCCTAACCCTAACCCTAACCCTAACCCTAACCCTAACCCTAACCCTAACCCTAACCCTAACCCTAACCCTAACCCTAACCCTAACCCTAACCCTAACCCTAACCCTAACCCTAACCCTAACCCTAACCCTAACCCTAACCCTAACCCTAACCCTAACCCTAACCCTAACCCTAACCCTAACCCTAACCCTAACCCTAACCCTAACCCTAACCCTAACCCTAACCCTAACCCTAACCCTAACCCTAACCCTAACCCTAACCCTAACCCTAACCCTAACCCTAACCCTAACCCTAACCCTAACCCTAACCCTAACCCTAACCCTAACCCTAACCCTAACCCTAACCCTAACCCTAACCCTAACCCTAACCCTAACCCTAACCCTAACCCTAACCCTAACCCTAACCCTAACCCTAACCCTAACCCTAACCCTAACCCTAACCCTAACCCTAACCCTAACCCTAACCCTAACCCTAACCCTAACCCTAACCCTAACCCTAACCCTAACCCTAACCCTAACCCTAACCCTAACCCTAACCCTAACCCTAACCCTAACCCTAACCCTAACCCTAACCCTAACCCTAACCCTAACCCTAACCCTAACCCTAACCCTAACCCTAACCCTAACCCTAACCCTAACCCTAACCCTAACCCTAACCCTAACCCTAACCCTAACCCTAACCCTAACCCTAACCCTAACCCTAACCCTAACCCTAACCCTAACCCTAACCCTAACCCTAACCCTAACCCTAACCCTAACCCTAACCCTAACCCTAACCCTAACCCTAACCCTAACCCTAACCCTAACCCTAACCCTAACCCTAACCCTAACCCTAACCCTAACCCTAACCCTAACCCTAACCCTAACCCTAACCCTAACCCTAACCCTAACCCTAACCCTAACCCTAACCCTAACCCTAACCCTAACCCTAACCCTAACCCTAACCCTAACCCTAACCCTAACCCTAACCCTAACCCTAACCCTAACCCTAACCCTAACCCTAACCCTAACCCTAACCCTAACCCTAACCCTAACCCTAACCCTAACCCTAACCCTAACCCTAACCCTAACCCTAACCCTAACCCTAACCCTAACCCTAACCCTAACCCTAACCCTAACCCTAACCCTAACCCTAACCCTAACCCTAACCCTAACCCTAACCCTAACCCTAACCCTAACCCTAACCCTAACCCTAACCCTAACCCTAACCCTAACCCTAACCCTAACCCTAACCCTAACCCTAACCCTAACCCTAACCCTAACCCTAACCCTAACCCTAACCCTAACCCTAACCCTAACCCTAACCCTAACCCTAACCCTAACCCTAACCCTAACCCTAACCCTAACCCTAACCCTAACCCTAACCCTAACCCTAACCCTAACCCTAACCCTAACCCTAACCCTAACCCTAACCCTAACCCTAACCCTAACCCTAACCCTAACCCTAACCCTAACCCTAACCCTAACCCTAACCCTAACCCTAACCCTAACCCTAACCCTAACCCTAACCCTAACCCTAACCCTAACCCTAACCCTAACCCTAACCCTAACCCTAACCCTAACCCTAACCCTAACCCTAACCCTAACCCTAACCCTAACCCTAACCCTAACCCTAACCCTAACCCTAACCCTAACCCTAACCCTAACCCTAACCCTAACCCTAACCCTAACCCTAACCCTAACCCTAACCCTAACCCTAACCCTAACCCTAACCCTAACCCTAACCCTAACCCTAACCCTAACCCTAACCCTAACCCTAACCCTAACCCTAACCCTAACCCTAACCCTAACCCTAACCCTAACCCTAACCCTAACCCTAACCCTAACCCTAACCCTAACCCTAACCCTAACCCTAACCCTAACCCTAACCCTAACCCTAACCCTAACCCTAACCCTAACCCTAACCCTAACCCTAACCCTAACCCTAACCCTAACCCTAACCCTAACCCTAACCCTAACCCTAACCCTAACCCTAACCCTAACCCTAACCCTAACCCTAACCCTAACCCTAACCCTAACCCTAACCCTAACCCTAACCCTAACCCTAACCCTAACCCTAACCCTAACCCTAACCCTAACCCTAACCCTAACCCTAACCCTAACCCTAACCCTAACCCTAACCCTAACCCTAACCCTAACCCTAACCCTAACCCTAACCCTAACCCTAACCCTAACCCTAACCCTAACCCTAACCCTAACCCTAACCCTAACCCTAACCCTAACCCTAACCCTAACCCTAACCCTAACCCTAACCCTAACCCTAACCCTAACCCTAACCCTAACCCTAACCCTAACCCTAACCCTAACCCTAACCCTAACCCTAACCCTAACCCTAACCCTAACCCTAACCCTAACCCTAACCCTAACCCTAACCCTAACCCTAACCCTAACCCTAACCCTAACCCTAACCCTAACCCTAACCCTAACCCTAACCCTAACCCTAACCCTAACCCTAACCCTAACCCTAACCCTAACCCTAACCCTAACCCTAACCCTAACCCTAACCCTAACCCTAACCCTAACCCTAACCCTAACCCTAACCCTAACCCTAACCCTAACCCTAACCCTAACCCTAACCCTAACCCTAACCCTAACCCTAACCCTAACCCTAACCCTAACCCTAACCCTAACCCTAACCCTAACCCTAACCCTAACCCTAACCCTAACCCTAACCCTAACCCTAACCCTAACCCTAACCCTAACCCTAACCCTAACCCTAACCCTAACCCTAACCCTAACCCTAACCCTAACCCTAACCCTAACCCTAACCCTAACCCTAACCCTAACCCTAACCCTAACCCTAACCCTAACCCTAACCCTAACCCTAACCCTAACCCTAACCCTAACCCTAACCCTAACCCTAACCCTAACCCTAACCCTAACCCTAACCCTAACCCTAACCCTAACCCTAACCCTAACCCTAACCCTAACCCTAACCCTAACCCTAACCCTAACCCTAACCCTAACCCTAACCCTAACCCTAACCCTAACCCTAACCCTAACCCTAACCCTAACCCTAACCCTAACCCTAACCCTAACCCTAACCCTAACCCTAACCCTAACCCTAACCCTAACCCTAACCCTAACCCTAACCCTAACCCTAACCCTAACCCTAACCCTAACCCTAACCCTAACCCTAACCCTAACCCTAACCCTAACCCTAACCCTAACCCTAACCCTAACCCTAACCCTAACCCTAACCCTAACCCTAACCCTAACCCTAACCCTAACCCTAACCCTAACCCTAACCCTAACCCTAACCCTAACCCTAACCCTAACCCTAACCCTAACCCTAACCCTAACCCTAACCCTAACCCTAACCCTAACCCTAACCCTAACCCTAACCCTAACCCTAACCCTAACCCTAACCCTAACCCTAACCCTAACCCTAACCCTAACCCTAACCCTAACCCTAACCCTAACCCTAACCCTAACCCTAACCCTAACCCTAACCCTAACCCTAACCCTAACCCTAACCCTAACCCTAACCCTAACCCTAACCCTAACCCTAACCCTAACCCTAACCCTAACCCTAACCCTAACCCTAACCCTAACCCTAACCCTAACCCTAACCCTAACCCTAACCCTAACCCTAACCCTAACCCTAACCCTAACCCTAACCCTAACCCTAACCCTAACCCTAACCCTAACCCTAACCCTAACCCTAACCCTAACCCTAACCCTAACCCTAACCCTAACCCTAACCCTAACCCTAACCCTAACCCTAACCCTAACCCTAACCCTAACCCTAACCCTAACCCTAACCCTAACCCTAACCCTAACCCTAACCCTAACCCTAACCCTAACCCTAACCCTAACCCTAACCCTAACCCTAACCCTAACCCTAACCCTAACCCTAACCCTAACCCTAACCCTAACCCTAACCCTAACCCTAACCCTAACCCTAACCCTAACCCTAACCCTAACCCTAACCCTAACCCTAACCCTAACCCTAACCCTAACCCTAACCCTAACCCTAACCCTAACCCTAACCCTAACCCTAACCCTAACCCTAACCCTAACCCTAACCCTAACCCTAACCCTAACCCTAACCCTAACCCTAACCCTAACCCTAACCCTAACCCTAACCCTAACCCTAACCCTAACCCTAACCCTAACCCCAACCCTAACCCTAACCCCAACCCTAACCCTAACCTTAACCCTAACCCTAACCCCGACCTTAACCCTAACCCTAACCCCAACCCCAACCCTAACCCTAACCCCAACCCTAACCCTAACCCTAACCCTAACCCTAACCCCAACCCTAACCCCAACCCTAACCTTAACCCTAACCTTAACCCTAACCTTAACCCTTACCTTAACCTTAACCCTAACCCTAACCCCGACCTTAACCCTAACCCTAACCCTAACCCCGACCCTAACCCTAACCCCAACCATTCCTCTTCACACAGCTCCCGGTACCAGGTACCCCTGCAACACTCTATCCCTTTCCCTACTCCGGGTCCGTATCCCAATCCCACCCACCCAATCCCTTCCCTACACCCTCATACTTTCCTTAGAGCCCCCATTCCCCCTGCAGAACCTGAACTGCTGAACATACCTATAATCAGTACTTACTCACACATTAACAAATACATCCACTCAAAACTCAAGACAGCCTTTACTGACACACAGCACACATTCCCCCCACTCCAACCATTCAGACCCATCTCAGCCTTCCGTAGAAACCCCAACCTAAAGGACATTCTGGTTCACACCAAGTTCTCCAACCGGCCAGCCCCCACACTACCCATTGAGCACCAGTACTACAGACAACTCTCCAACATACACAACAAACATACACACACCTCCATCCCCATCAAAAAACTAATGAACATTCACAGCAGTAACATTGTATATGCCATCACCTGCACATTATGCCACAACATATATGTAGGGGAGACTGGCTATACCATCCTCACACGCCTCAAACAACACCTATACACAATAAACAATAACAAATTACCCACACATTTGGTCCAACACTTCCAGACACACCCCATAGCAAACCTACAAATCACGGGTTTGGAGTCTCAGGAGTCCTGGACAAAGACTCAAAGAAGAGCGGCAGAGTCCAGATGGATAGACAAACTTAACACTCTGGCTCCATCTGGACTCAACAGCAAGGAGTAGACACACACACACACACACACACACACACACACACACACACACACACACACACACACACACACACACACACACACACACACACACACACACACACACACACACATACACACACATACACACAATGGTTCTAGGGGGATAATATACCCAAACAGAAGAGGCAGCAGCAATAGGCCCGTGCAACTAACGGTTTAACACCATCAATAAACTCACTATCATAAACCTAACCCTAACCCTAACCCTAACCCTAACCCTAACCCTAACCCTAACCCTAACCCTAACCCTAACCCTAACCCTAACCCTAACCCTAACCCTAACCCTAACCCTAACCCTAACCCTAACCCTAACCCTAACCCTAACCCTAACCCTAACCCTAACCCCTAACCCTAACCCTAACCCTAACCCTAACCCTAACCCTAACCCTAACCCTAACCCTAACCCTAACCCTAACCCTAACCCTAACCCTAACCCTAACCCTAACCCTAACCCTAACCCTAACCCTAACCCTAACCCTAACCCTAACCCTAACCCTAACCCTAACCCTAACCCTAACCCTAACCCTAACCCTAACCCTAACCCTAACCCTAACCCTAACCCTAACCCTAACCCTAACCCTAACCCTAACCCTAACCCTAACCCTAACCCTAACCCTAACCCTAAACCCTAAACCCTAACCCTAACCCTAACCCTAACCCTAACCCTAACCCTAACCCTAACCCTAACCCTAACCCTAACCCTAACCCTAACCCTAACCCTAACCCTAACCCTAACCCTAACCCTAACCCTAACCCTAACCCTAACCCTAACCCTAACCCTAACCCTAACCCTAACCCTAACCCTAACCCCTAACCCTAACCCTAACCCTAACCCTAACCCTAACCCTAACCCTAACCCTAACCCTAACCCTAACCCTAACCCTAACCCTAACCCTAACCCCTAACCCTAACCCTAACCCTAACCCTAACCCTAACCCTAACCCTAACCCTAACCCTAAACCCTAACCCCAACCCTAACCCTAACCCTAACCCTAACCCTAACCCTAACCCTAACCCTAACCCTAACCCTAACCCTAACCCCAACCCTAACCCTAACCCTAAACCCTAACCCTAACCCTAACCCTAACCCTAACCCTAACCCTAACCCTAACCCTAACCCTAACCCTAACCCTAACCCTAAACCCTAAACCCTAAACCCTAACCCTAACCCTAACCCTAACCCTAACCCTAACCCTAACCCTAACCCTAACCCTAACCCTAACCCTAACCCTAACCCTAACCCTAACCCCTAACCCTAACCCTAACCCTAACCCTAACCCTAACCCCTAACCCCTAACCCTAACCCTAACCCTAACCCTAACCCTAACCCCTAACCCTAACCCTAACCCTAACCCTAACCCTAACCCTAACCCTAACCCTAACCCTAACCCTAACCCTAACCCTAACCTTAACCTCACCATAACCCTAACTCTAACCTTAACCCTAATCTTAACCTCACATAACACTTACCTAACCCTAACCCTAACCCTAACCCTAAACCCTAACCCTAACCTCACCATAACACTTACCTAACCCTAACCCTAACCTCACCATAATACTTACCTAACCCTAACCCTAATCTAACCCTAACCTTAACCCCTAACCCTAGCCCCTATCCCTCACCCCAACCTAACCCTAACCCTAACCTTAACCTCTACATTAACCTCTACCTTAACCCTAACCCTTACCCTAACCCTTACCTTATCATAACACTTACCTAACCCTAAACCTAACCTTAACCCTAACCCTAACCCCTAAACCCTAACCCTAACCTTAATCTAACCCTAACCCTAACCCTAACCTAACCCCATCCCCACCTTGACCCTACCGACTCTTACGGACTTATCAACGGACGCACACCGAACGAACCATCGCACCCCATAACCAGCTCTACAAAAGTGGGCAACTAATAGGGTCATTGGCAACACTGGGGTGCTTGTGCCCGGACCCCTCGGCTCTCCTGCTCGGCAAGCGGCGTGCCCTTCCTCCCGGGTCTCTGAATGTATCGGATCGACCTCTGGGATTCCTAAAAACTAAACCTAACCTGGCCAGACGCCTGGGTGTTGTGGGCCGGGGGGCCTGGACACAGTCAGCCCAGGCCTCTCTTCACTCCTACAACAAGACTTCTACTCTCAAGGTACAACACGGGTCACAGAGCCCCCACACTAAGAAACAAGACAACTACTGTGGGTTGGTGTGGAACAACAGGTGCTTCAACAAAGGATAACAACACTCTCTACTCCTACACCTAATCTACAGATGACATTGACATCCCAATCAGGCCACTATGGATTCTGCAATCCCCTCACATGCCCGACGCATGCACACAGCATGATCCAATGAATTGAGTCTGCAATCTGATTGGACGGGTTGGCCATGCCCCTCACATGCGCGGCTCATGCACACAGCATGAACCAATGAGAACCCTCAGCCTTAATTCAACCACGCCCCTTCTCTGTATAAAAGCAGAGCATCTCCTCACTCTCATCACCACTTGGTCGAAGCACTTCAAGGATAAAGACCTCTACAAGCCATCAACTGAAGAAAAAGGAACCGACTTGGAAGAACCACTAGAATATCACCTACACTACACCCACACTACACACACCTTTTTCAGTCCAGGAACGGGTAACACCTAGTACCGACTGAGTGCACCTTTTGGCACATTTTTTCTACCTTTTCCTCCCTGCCACCTGAGGAAGCCGAGCAGGCAGAAACGCGTCGTGGCTGGGGCCCTTCTAGATCCGTTGTGTTGCCGTAAGGTAGGCGGGTTCCACACGGACTTCGGAGGGGTCTCCTTTTGGCTACTTTTTTCATTATTTCATACTTTTCTCTCTCCTTAATTTGAGTTTTACATAGCTCCACCCTACAAGACGGCGAGGGAGGAAGCACTACAGAGCTGGGCTTACAGCACTTTGATGCCTACACCCAGCATGGAGAACACCAACACCTCAGCACCCACCTCGGACGACGCTACGAGGGACAACCAGATGCTCTACCTGGTCAACAACGATCATTCAGACCCTCTACCTCCTATCGGAGTAGACGCCTTGTTAGGCCATCAGAAAGACATTTTGGCCGGCAACCAGGCCTCATCGCCGGAACGTCGCATCTTCGACGAAAACTACCTCAACCAGACCCAGCACAAGGAATATACCAACGATCCAGCCACATCAACAGGCTCGGGCCACGAGACATGGGGCTGCCGTGACCACGGGCCCTACTTAGTCTCCGACGGGGGTCGAAGGAACAGGGTTGCCGCTACCACGGGCCCTTCCAAATCTGTTTTAGACCCTCCGCCCTCGTCGGACACTGAGGGTTGCCATGACTTTGGGCCCTCTACAACTCCTGGTCCGAACCACCGCCTCACCACTACCAACAAGGGCCACAACTACAACGGTCTCTACCACGTCACTGGCTCGGTCGGAGACATAGGAGGTTGCCGCTACCGCGGACCTTCTTACATCTCCGACGTGTGTGGATCGCGGAGGATTGCCTCAGATCAAGGACCCTCCCACTTTACAGCTATCCACACACGTCGGACATTCAAGGGTTGCCATGACCTTGGGCCCTGCACCGACTTCGGCCCGAGCCTTTGACAGACACACAGGACCACCAACATCATGTGTCTTAAGACACCACCTAGGCATCTACAAACACCCATCCACCAACCCACCCACCTACCTACCTACCCATCAGCACTCTTAGGGGCCCCACTACGTGGGCACCCCCTACACCTTCAACAACCCACCAACAACCCTCATCTTTAAGACTGAGAGGACCAAAATTCCTCCAACCTTCGGTCCACTCGGCCCCTGCTGCCGTGCCGTCCGTGCGCTGAGCCTTACCTAGCAAACTAGGCCTGTCCAGATCCTAACAAAAGGGCGCAAACTACGGTATTCAAAGGTAATCATCCAGTAGCCCGTGGGACTGGACGGATGGTCTCCCCCTTCCCTCCCTACTCTTTCCCCATCTTTAAGACCTCGACGCAAACCCTGCCCCCGCTGCTCCTAGGGGCTCAGAGAAGAGTGCACTTCGGATCTTCGCACGGGATAAGGCGCCCTAAAAAAGCGATGCTGCCCTACGCAATCCGAGTACCAGATATCTTTAAAAAAATGCCAGAATCTCTCACCGAAGAGTATGCGGGGTTGGCAAGCGGCCAACGATACGCCTTCACTCCCGGCGAGCCCTTCTGTAACCGTCGGCTTGCAGTCCTTGGGATTTGCGGAAGATTGGCCTGGCGGAGCAGGGGGTGCTACAATGGAGTGTTGGTGAAATGGGCTTGGAATCGCTCGGCGCGCCGGCACGCGGTTTGGGGCCATGGGACCTTGAGGGGAACCAGGTGCAGCTTGGCGGGGAGGCGGATTCGACACGGTGATTTGACCAGCTGGCGGACCCCCAGCCCCGTCGGGCCCACGCTGAGATGACCATGGATGATCTACTGACATAGCGACGGATATCTCACTGGCTAAGCATGACACCCTATAGAGGTGCCACTATCCTGGATAGGAGGCGCCCTATCGGTTCTCGCCATCTGAACCACTGAGGACTAAGGACGGCACGACAGACCAGCTAGATGCAGATACATGGCAACCGATTGGGAGTTAGGATCCTGGAAGGGAATAACTCACCAAGGCTCTTGCATGTTGAAACACCTAGGACCTAAACACAGACGAACACGGGGAAGAAGCATGGCAACCAACAGGGATAGACGATCCTTGAAGGGAGTCACACCCTACGGGACTCTGCCGGAATAACCTCCGTCGACACATGGACAGTAAGATGACTTTTCCTTACCCCTACCTATCCCTCACCCCAACCTAACCCTAACCCTAACCTATCCCTCACCCCAACCTAACCCTAACCCTAACCTATCCCTCACCCCAACCTAACCCTAACCTTAACCCTAACCCTAACCCTTACCTAACCCTAACCTAACCCTAATCCTAACCTTAACCTCACCATAACACTTGCCTAACCCTAACCCTAACCTAACCCCATCCCCACCTTGACCCTACCGACTCTTACGGACTTATCAACGGACGCACACCGAACGAACCATCGCACCCCATAACCAGCTCTACAAAAGTGGGCAACTAATAGGGTCATTGGCAACACTGGGGTGCTTGTGCCCGGACCCCTCGGCTCTCCTGCTCGGCAAGCGGCGTGCCCTTCCTCCCGGGTCTCTGAATGTATCGGATCGACCTCTGGGATCCCTAAAAACTAAACCTAACCCTAACCCTAACCCCTAACCCTAACCCTAACCCTAACCCTAACCCTAACCCTAACATAGACACACTGGCCTGTCAACCCCTCTGTCTGGCTATTTATAACACACACACACACACACACACACACATACACACACACACACACACACACACACACACACACACACACACACACACACACACACACACACACACACACACACACACACACACACACACACACACACACACACACACACACACACACACACACACACACACAGAGAGTACAGCTGTTCCAATATTTATCTGAGGTCAAAACAGGACAGGAGCTACAGTAGTCAGATGGTTGAGTGGTGAGTCACAAGGGTGAGGGTTAGTGAGTGGTGATCACACAACACTACAAGGGTGAGGGTTAGTGAGTGGTGATCACACAACACACAGATGCACAAAGGGTGAGTTGTAGTCATTCTGTTTATGTTTAATATATCAAATATATCAAATATAGCTTGGATTATATTTTAGGATTATGTTGTTGCTACTTTGATAACAGAAGTGTGTGTTTGTGTACAAGCAAGTGTTTAATAAATACTTAGACTGGGTAATATGTGACAAAATAATAAAGGACACGAGATGTGAAGAGAAAAATATGGTTATTTCAGATTATAACTGTCATGTCTATGGCCTTCATGAGGAGTTAGCATCTTTTATGTTTGCTGTGGAGGAGATATAATGACGTGTTGTATTCTGCCTGTTGGTTCTAAATAAAAGTTCATGATCTGAATAATATTTAATCTCTTTTCATGTATTTATTTTTTGGTCAGATTTTTTAACTGTAGAAAAGTTGTCGATATGGTGACTGTATTTGATATTTAAATCTGTCCATGAGAATTATCATATGATTTTATGTTTAAATTCTGTCCATGAGAAAGATCATACAATTTGAGGTTTTAATTCTGTCCATGAGAAAGATCATACAATTTGAGGTTTTAATTCTGTCCATGAGAATGGTCATATGATTTCATCTGTGTTCGAGGATATGGCTTTACACAATTTTCCTTAATTGAGAGTTATTATTTCTTCTACACACACACACACACATACACTCACAAACCTTTACAGATGCACAATTGAGAGCATCCTGTCGGGCTGTATCACCACCTGGTACGGCAACTACACCGCCCGCAACCGCAGGGCTCTCCAGAGGGTGGTGCGGTCTACCCAACGCATTACCGGGGGCAAACTTCCCGCCCTCCAGGACATCTACAGCCCCCGTTGCCACAGGAAGGCCAAAAAGATCATCAAAGACATCAACCACCTGAGCCACTGTCTGTTCACCCTGCTATCATCCAGAAGGCGAGGTCAGTACCGGTGCATCAACGCTGGGAAGAGAGACTCTAGAAAGTAGTCACCATTTGATTTCTTTAACACTTTTTTGGTTACTACATGATTCCATATGTGTTATGTCATAGTTTTGATGTCTTCACTTTTATTCTACATTGTAAAAAATAGTACAAATTGGCCTCCCGAGTGGTGCAGGGGTCTAAGGCACTGCATCGCAGTGCAAGCTGCATTACTACAGATGCGGGTTCGAGCCCCGTCTGTGTCGCAGCTGGCTGCGACCGGGAGACCCATGAGGCGACGCGCAATTGGCCAGCGTTGTCCGGGTTAGGGGAGGGTTTGGCCGGCCGGGTTGTCCTTGTCCCATCGCGCTCTAGCATTTCCTGTGGCGGGCCGGGTGCATGCACGTTGACTCAGTCGCCAGGTGGACGGTGGTTCCTCCGACACATTGGTGCGGCTGGCTTCCGGGTTAAGAGTTCATTGTGTCAAGAAGCAGTGCGGCTTGGCGGTTTGTGTTTCGGAGGACGCACGGCTCTCGACCTTCGCCTCTCCAGAGTCAGTACGGGAGTTGTAGTGATGGGACAAGACTGGAACTACCAATTGGATATGACGAAATTGGGGATAAAAAATAGTACAAATTAAGAAAAACCCTTGAATTAGTAATATTCCAAACTTTTGGCCGCCAGTGTATATTAAAGTTTCTTCAGAGATGTTCGATCTGATTCAAGTCCGGGCTCTGGCTGGGCCACTCAAGGACATTCAGAGACTTGTCCCGAAGCCAGTCCTGCATTGTCTTGGCTGTGTTCTTATGGTCGTTGTCCTGTTAGAGGTGAACGATTGCTCAGTTTGGCAGGGCGGCAATCTCTAGGAAGAGTCTTGGTGGTTACAAACTTCTTCCATTGACCCCAAGCACACAGCCAAAGCAACACTGAAATGGCTTTAGAACAAGAATGTGAAAGTAATTCAGTGGTCAAGCAAAAGACCAGACTTGAATCCTATTGAAAATATGTGGACAGACATGAAGATTGCCTTTCACTGCCTAACTTAACAGAGCTTGACACAATCTGCAAGGAAGAATGGGAGAAAATCCCCAAATCCAGATGTGCAAAGCTGATACAGACATTTGACTCAAAGCTGTAGTGGCTGCCAAAGGTGCTTCTACAAAGTACTGACTCTGGGGTGTGAATGCGTATGTAAATTAGATATTTCAATACATTTGCTAAAATGTCAAAAAAAATGTTTTCACTTCGTCATTATGTGGTATTGTGTGTAGATGGGTGACAAAAAAAATATATTGAATATATTTTGATTCAGGCTGTAACATCCCTCAGTTGAGCAGGATTTCACCATGAGGCCAATGGTGACTTTAAAACTGAGTTTAATGGCTGTGATAGAAGATAACTGAGGATGGATCAACAACTAATGAAGTGAAAAGAAGGAAGCTTGAAAAGACATTCAAAAACATGCTTCCTGTTTGCAAGTCAGCAAAGTAATACTGCAAAACATTTGGCAAAGCAATTCACTTTTTGTCCTGAATACGAAGTGTTATGTTTGGGGCAAATCCAAGACAACACATTACTGAGAACTACTCTTTATATTTTCAAGCATAGTGGTGGCTGCGTCGCATTCCGGGTTTGATTGTATCTCTCTTTCTCTCTCCCTCCATCCTAAGGTAAAGATGCCCCCAGCAGGTCTGCATCATCACTGTGAGAGGTGCTCCAGCCTCCACTGCCAAGCCCCCGTGAAGCCCTCTGGCTCCTGTGTGGTTATTAAGTGTCATCTACATTGTGGTGCTGCCTTCCATATGTGTAAGGAGGAAGAGCACCAGTTACTTTGTCCCAATGAGATGGTCCCCTGCCTCAACGTTGGCTACGGCTGTCCCTTCACCATGCTCCGCCACAGGATAGCCAAGCACCTGCAGGTCTGCCCCGCCAGTACCGTTATCTGCTCTCAGCAATGGATCCGCTTCCCAGTGCCAGACACTGCAGTCTATAGGTTTGTTAAGTTGTGTTGTTTTGTGTTGTGCCAAACTGGATTTTACACAGTAGTAGTGTATCCATCTTCATTGTTCAGTATTCAATATGACACAGCATAGAAAAACACATGTCGTAGCATAACACAGCAAGATGAAGCAAGACAGTAGCTGGATTTTACACCACATGATTTATGGTAATGCAATTAGGTAATTAAAATAGATAACCATGTGGTTGCCACGTGTTGTATATAAACACTGTTGATCTGATTACTTTGATCTGTAAGGGTTGGGGTGTGTGTGTGTGTGTGTGTGTGTGTGTGTGTGTGTGTGTGTGTGTGTGTGTGTGTAATCCTGGAGTAATGCAGTTAATAACTAAAGAGTGCTGTATAAAGGGTAGGTAATCAGGGAGTAATGCAGTGAATAACTAAAGAGTGCGTAATGATGGCGGCCAGGTGTGGGTAATGATGGCGGCCAGGTGTGGGTAATGATGGCGGCCAGGTGTGGGTAATGGTGGCGGCCAGGTGTGCATAATGATGGCGGCCAGGTGTGCATAATGATGGCGGCCAGGTGTGCATAATGATGGCGGCCAGGTGTGCATAATGATGGCGGCCAGGTGTGTGTAATGATGGCGGCCAGGTGTGCTTAATGATGGCGGCCAGGTGTGCGTAATGATGGCGGCCAGGTGTGGGTAATGATGGCGGCCAGGTGTGGTTAATGATGGCGGCCAGGTGTGGGTAATGATGGCGGCCAGGTGTGGGTAATGATGGCGGCCAGGTGTGGGTAATGATGGCGGCCAGGTGTGCGTAATGATGGCGGCCAGGTGTGGGTAATGATGGCGGCCAGGTGTGCGTAATGATGGCGGCCAGGTGTGTGTAATGATGGCGGCCAGGTGTGGGTAATGATGGCGGCCAGGTGTGGTTAATGATGGCGGCCAGGTGTGGGTAATGATGGCGGCCAGGTGTGCGTAATGATGGCGGCCAGGTGTGGGTAATGATGGCGGCCAGGTGTGGGTAATGATGGCGGCCAGGTGTGGTTAATGATGGCGGCCAGGTGTGGGTAATGATGGCGGCCAGGTGTGGGTAATGATGGCGGCCAGGTGTGGGTAATGATGGCGGCCAGGTGTGCATAATGATGGCGGCCAGGTGTGCATAATGATGGCGGCCAGGTGTGCATAATGATGGCGACCAGGTGTGCGTAATGATGGCGGCCAGGTGTGCGTAATGATGGCGGCCAGGTGTGTGTAATGATGGCGGCCAGGTGTGCTTAATGATGGCGGCCAGGTGTGCGTAATGATGGCGGCCAGGTGTGCGTAATGATGGCGGCCAGGTGTGGTTAATGATGGCGGCCAGGTGTGGGTAATGATGGCGGCCAGGTGTGGGTAATGATGGCGGCCAGGTGTGCGTAATGATGGCGGCCAGGTGTGCGTAATGATGGCGGCCAGGTGTGGGTAATGATGGCGGCCAGGTGTGCGTAATGATGGCGGCCAGGTGTGCGTAATGATGGCGGCCAGGTGTGGGTAATGATGGCGGCCAGGTGTGGTTAATGATGGCGGCCAGGTGTGGGTAATGATGGCGGCCAGGTGTGCGTAATGATGGCGGCCAGGTGTGGGTAATGATGGCGGCCAGGTGTGGGTAATGATGGCGGCCAGGTGTGGTTAATGATGGCGGCCAGGTGTGGGTAATGATGGCGGCCAGGTGTGGGTAATGATGGCGGCCAGGTGTGGTTAATGATGGCGGCCAGGTGTGGTTAATGATGGCGGCCAGGTGTGAGTAATGATGGCGGCCAGGTGTGCGTAATGATGGCGGCCAGGTGTGGGTAATGATGGCGGCCAGGTGTGGTTAATGATGGCGGCCAGGTGTGGTTAATGATGGCGGCCAGGTGTGGGTAATGATGGCGGCCAGGTGTGGTTAATGATGGCGGCCAGGTGTGGGTAATGATGGCGGCCAGGTGTGGTTAATGATGGCGGCCAGGTGTGGTTAATGATGGCGGCCAGGTGTGGTTAATGATGGCGGCCAGGTGTGGGTAATGATGGCGGCCAGGTGTGGGTAATGATGGCGGCCAGGTGTGGTTAATGATGGCGGCCAGGTGTGGTTAATGATGGCGGCCAGGTGTGGGTAATGATGAGTTTCCAGGACCGGTTGTTAACAGACCGGTGACATGGAGTGCTGGAGCAGGTTAATATATATTAACTATATATATATATATATAGTTTGAAAACCGCAAAACATTTTCAATTTCTATATTTTTACCTTGTAAACGTACAGTATCGTTTTCAATTCATGTTGAAGTGGACAACTTCCTCCCTGACGCGGGTCTGATGACCAGTCCTGGACTGGGACCCAGTGTGGCGAACGGCTCTGGGCCATGGAGCGGGGCAAACGACCGGCCCCGGACTGGGCACCGGTGTGGCAGGTGGTTCCGGCTCTGGAGCGGGGCAGACGACCGGGCCCGGACTGGGCACCGGTGTGGCAGGTGTCTCCGGCTCTGCAGCGGGGCAGACGACCAGTCCTCGATTGGAGCGGACTGCTCTGGCACTGGAGCGAAGCAGACGACCGGAACCGGACTAGGCACCGGTGGAGCGGACTGCTCTGGCGCTGGAGCGGGGCAGACGTCCGGACCCGGTTTGGGCTCCGGTGGAGCGGACTGCTCCGACACTGGAGAGGAGCAGATGGCCGGATCTGGACTAGGCACCGTTGGAGCGGACTGCTCCGACGCTGGATTGGAGCAGATGACCGGTCCCATGTGCCAACCCCTCCTCTGAGCAGGGCTGGTTGCCGGCCCCAGACTGGGCACCGGCACGCTAAGGAGCTCCTGCTCCATAGCGGGGCTCCGTACCTTCACTGGAGGCTCCGGGCTGCGGACCTTCGCTGGAAGCTCCGGGCTGCGGACCTTCGCTGGAGGCTCCGGGCTGCGGACCTTCGCTGGAGGCTGCGGGCTGCGGGCTGCGGTCCTTCGCTGGAGGCTCCGGGCTGCGGACCTTCGCTGGAAGCTCCGGGCTGCGGACCTTCGCTGGAGGTTCCGGGCTGCGGACCTTCGCTGGAGGTTCCGGGCTGCGGACCTTCGCTGGAGGCTCCGGGCTGCGGACCTTCGCTGGAGGCTCCGGGCTGCGGACCTTCGCTGGAGGCTCCGGGCTGCGGACCTTCGCTGGAGGTTCCCGGCTGCGGACCTTCGCTGGAGGCTCCGGGCTGCGGACCTTCGCTGGAAGTTCCGGGCAGCGGCCCTTCGCTGAATCATAAGCCCCGTATATCCATCAGCTCTGTCACAAGAGCATATCGGCGCTCAAAGTCCTCCTCCTCTATTCTTAGAATGAGCGGGTCCGTCTGCGTCTCAAGGGGAAGAGTCATCCAGGCTCTCCACCACCTCGCCTGTTCCTCCATTGATCGATCGTAAAATCTCTATTATATCTCGATTATCTACCGTTGGAGGACGAAGTGGTGGGCGATCCTCTTCCTCCCGATCCTGACGATGACAAATTCCTCCTCTCTGCTCCGACTCTCCATTATAGCGCTGCTTGGTCTTCACAGGGTGGGTCATTCTGTCACGGCTGGCTGTATACAGAGACCAAGGCGAATTTGTAGTTCGACATTCTATTTATTCGATATAAATATACTCAATGACAAACTTTATCAAAACAAACTTCTATCTAGAGAAGCCAATGGCCTCCCTATGGCCAGAGCCTGACAACATGTCACAAATATAAAAATGTGTTCTTATACAATATTGCATGGAGGGCAGAAATGGGAAACAGCACCATACTACCTTTTTTAAGTAGCCAAATGCTTTACAATTACCCCATATTTCTGATAATTGCATTGGATACAAATTATAAATAATTATGGATATCAAGTTATAGTCAATTACTGTATAGAACATTATATAATTATGCATATCAAGTTATATTCAAATACTGTATAGAAAATGATATAATTATGCATATCAAGTTGTATTCAAATACTGTATAGAACATTATATAATTGCGCATATCAAGTTATATTCAAGTACTGTATAGAACATGATATAATTATGCATATCAAGTTATATTCAAGTACTGTATAGAACATTATATAATTGTGCATATCAAGTTATATTCAAGTACTGTATAGAACATGATATAATTATGCATATCAAGTTATATTCAAGTACTGTATAGAACATTATATAATTGTGCATATCAAGTTATATTCAAGTACTGTATAGAACATGATATAATTATGCATATCAAGTTATATTCAAGTACTGTATAGAACATTATATAATTGTGCATATCAAGTTATAGTCAATTACTGTATAGAACATTATATAATTGTGCATATCAAGTTATAGTCAATTACTGTATAGAACATTATATAATTATGCATATCAAGTTATAGTCATATACTGTATAGAACATTATATAATTGTGCATATCAAGTTATAGTCAAATACTGTATAGAACATTATATAATTGTGCATATCAAGTTATATTCAAGTACTGTATAGAACATTATATAATTATGCATATCAATTTATATTCAAGTACTGTATAGAACATGATATAATTATGCATATCAAGTTATATTCAAGTACTGTATAGAACATTATATAATTATGCATATCAAGTTATAGTCAAATACTGTATAGAACATGATATAATTATGCATATCAAGTTATATTCAAGTACTGTATAGAACATTATATAATTATGCATATCAAGTTATATTCAAATACTGTATAGAAAATGATATAATTATGCATATCAAGTTGTATTCAAATACTGTATAGAACATTATATAATTGTGCATATCAAGTTATATTCAAGTACTGTATAGAACATTATATAATTGTGCATATCAATTTATATTCAAGTACTGTATAGAACATGATATAGTTATATTGAAGTAATGTATATAAAACTATATAATCGACTAGTCTTTCTTTCAGCACTGCAATTAGAACATTCTGGATTAAATGGTAAAGAATAAATGCTAAATGTGATGTATTGGATGGATGTTCCGTCCCCATCACTAGTAAATGTTAGCAGTAACATAAGCGTTTAGTTGATGATTTTTCTGGTCAGTTACCAATACTGCTGGATTCCCTGTTTACTACTGTGTGGCGAAATCTGAACAATCATTCAGACAAAACACAAAAGTTGTAATACAATCTGTATTCAAGTTATTTCATACTGAGCACAGGCACTTTTTTTTGAAAGATATAGCTGTTGCTGATGTGATTATATTGATTTGTAATTTTCATAATCGTTTAGTCTCAGGGTGTTGTGCTCCACTGGGCACAAACTGGTTGAATCAACTTTGTTTCCATGACATTTCAGTGAAATTATGTTGAATCGATATGGAATAGATGTTGAATAGACACACGCACGTCACTTCCTGTTGAACGCGGAAGCGGAATGAGGAAGAGCTCGGTTTATTGGTTTGGAAAGTTTTGAAAGTCTATTGAAAAAGTTTGATTACTAGGTAGCTACCTTTTGAATTTGGTGTTTTCTTGGGGGATTTTAATGCAGCCCGCGACACAGTTAGACCTTGTGGCTGGAGCCGCGGATTGTCCCGGGCATGTTGTTGTTTTTTCCATCTTCCCTGTGACCTGCCCTGTCTGGAACTGAGAGGAGTAATAGTGTGACCTACTGTTGTTACCTTGCTCACAACACCTCTGTTGAGACAATCAGCGACCCCCTCCGCACCTCCGCCCCCGTTCCGTCTGGACTGATCTGCAACACTTCCCTTCCCCCCACCTTGGACTGATCCTCAACACCTCCCTTCCCCCCACCTTGGACTGATCCTCAACACCTCCCTTCCCCCCACCTCTGGACTGATCCTCAACACCTCCCTTCCCCCCACCTCTGGACTGATCCTCAACACCTCCCTTCCCCCCACCTCTGGACTGATCCTCAACACCTCCCTTCCCCCCACCTCTGGACTGATCCTCAACACTTCCCTTCCCCCCACCTCTGGACTGATCCTCAACACCTCCCTTCCCCCCACCTCCCCACCTGGGCTGGCTTTCACCACCAACCAAGCGAAGAGAGAGCTGGAGAGACTACATCAGTGGAAAGTGGCGGGCCCTGATGGCATCAGCCCAAGGGTGCTTAGGGTCTGTGCTGACCAACTGTGTGGAATACTCCAGCGACACTTCAACCTTAGCCTGAGCCTGGAAAGCGTCGGGGTGGATGATGCAATCATCTACCTTCTGCAGAGGGCCTATTCTCACCTGGACAACGCAGGTTGCACTGTGAGGGTTGTTTTTTTACTTCTCCAGTGCCTTCAACACCATTCAGCCCCTGCTACTGGGTGAGAAGATGAAGAGGATGAAAGTGGAAGCACCCTTAGTCTCCTGGGTCACGGACTACCTGACCGGTAGGCCACAATTTGTGCGACTACAGAGCTGTGTGTCAGAACGGGCAGTTAGCAACACAGGGGCCCCCCAGGGAACGGTCCTGTACCCCTTCCTGTTCACCCTCTACACCTCAGACTTCAGATATAACTCTGAAACATGCCACCTACAGAAGTTCTTGGATGACTCTGCTATTGTAGGGTGCATCAGGGGTGGGCAGGAGGAGGAGTACAGGAGCACAATCAGTGACTTGTGTTGTGGTGTGAGCAGAACCACCTTCAGCTCAACATCAGCAAAACAAAGGAGATGGTGGTGGACTTCAGGAGAACCAAGGCCCAACTGACTGCAGTCCCTATAAAGGGGATGGATGTGGAAATGGTTGGGTCATACAAGTTCCTGGGAGTCCATATAGACAACAGGCTGGAATGGGCTGGTAACACCGGGGCCCTGTACAAAAAGGGCCAGAGCCGACTCTACTTTCTGAGGAGGCTCAGGTCCTTCAACGTGTGCAGTAAACTACTGCATACCTTCTACCAGTCTGGGGTCTGTTTTGCAGTGGTAGAAAAAGTACCCAATTGTCATACATAAAGATATGTAAAAGTGAAAATCACCCAGTAAAATACTACTTGTAAATATACTTATGTATCAAAAGTAAATGTAATTGATCAAATGTACTTAAGTATCAAAAGTAAAAGTATAAATTATTTCAAATACCTCATATTAAGCAAACCAGACGGCCACATTTTCTTGTTTTTTAAATTGACTTCAACACTCCAACATACTGTAATTTACAAACACAGCATTTGTGTTTAGTGAGTCAGTAGACGACCAGGGATGTTCTCTTGATTAGTGTGTGAATTGGACCATTTTCTGTCCTGCTAAGTATTCAACATGTAACAAGTACTTTTAGGTGTCAGGAAAATGTATGGAAGAAAAGGTACAGTATTTTCTTTAGAAATATAGTGAAGTAAAAGTAAAAGTTGTCAATAATAAAAAATACTAAAGTAAAGTACAGATACCAAAAAAAACTAATTAGTATTTTTACTTAAGTACTTTAAACCACTGAAAAAACAAGTAATATGTTTTATTCTGAACGGGAACAAACACACTCACACAGTTCTGGGTTGTTCATCTACAGCAGGAAGCGTCTCCTGCCTGGCTGAGGAAGCAGCAGATGTTCTGATCCAGTTTGGCACCACATACCTATGTGAGTCAGGGTTCTCAACTCTGGCGTACTTAAGAAACAAGTACAGAAACAGACTGAATGCTGAGCATGACCTCAGGGTTGACCTCAGGGTTGACCTCAGGGTTGACCTCAGGGTTGACCTCAGGGTTGACCTCAGGGTTGACCTCAGGGTTGACCTCAGGGTTGACCTCAGGGTTGCACTGTCCAAACCTTAGCCCAGAATAGACCTGCTTGTTGAAAACTTCAACCAGTCACACAGCTTTCATTAGGACTATGTGATGCATCAAACATCTTGCTTCAATCAGTTTATTCCAGTTCAGAACTTTAAAAAAGTATTGTAGTATAACAGTAACAATTAAAAAACAGTTTTTGGCTTTGTTATTTTTTGTTATTGTGTGTAGATTGATGTGAAAAAAATATTTAATCTATTTTAGAATAAGGATGTAACGTAACAAAATGTTGAAAAATGTACTGTATTTCTACTGCTACAGGACCGTCCTGGCTGACCCAGACCATGAGATGCAGCTTAACGTTTCCATGGCCCTGAGAGACCAGGAGCTTCTCTTCAGATGCCTCAAGATGAAGACTGTCTTCCCTGAGCTGATGGAGAAGGTAATGCTTACTAATGTTATTTTTAGTCAAGAGGCTGATCTGCGCAGAATAGGACATGTTTTTTGTAATTCTTTTTTAAACAGTTTACTAAAGTTTTCTTATTATTTTCTGAAGGTGAAAGAAGAACCTGCTCAGAAAGAGATAGATGTAGGGGTCAACAGCTCTGCAGGTGAATGTCCTAGTTTATTAGACCCCAGTGAAGCAATGGAGGGTGGAGATAATGGTTATGATTATGGGGATGGGATGGAGCTGGAGGAGAGAGAGGACAGCTCCTACGAGGCCATGTCCAGAAAAGAGATGAAGGGATGCCATCAAAAGAAGATGAATTTTGGTGAAGAAGAGAAAGCATGCAGCTCATCAAATGGTCTTAGAAAGATGGAGGGGGATGGATTATCCAAGGAGTGCCAGGAGAATGGAGCCACCGCAAGTGATGTAGATGTCACTAGGTCTGGCCTTGCACCGTGGCAGGACGGGGTCGTGGAGAGACTGCGAAGAGAGGTCCCCATTGCAGATTTCAACATGTATCTGTTGCACCATGGAGCAATGCTGATCAACTTCGGTCAACTTGAGGCCTGTACTCCGAGGGAGAAGGACTTTGTTTATGGGAACCTGGAGCCAGTAGCAGTTCAAACTGTCCGCACGTTCAATGTTCCCAAAAGCTACCGGCCAAAACGGATTCACATAAACAACCCCTGGTCACCGATGGTAAACCAAAGCGTTGATACGGCAGATCTAGGGGTTTCGGTAGAAGATCTTCCAAAGTGTGATGAAGTCCATTTAACTTTGTTGTGTTTCTTGGAGAAAGAGTTAAAGGGTCACAGCATCTCAGAGAGTGGAGGAGCAGACGGCCTCTATGTAGACATCGGAACACAGACTTACAACTTCCCATCTGCTCCGTTCAAAGCTGAAGCCTCGCTGGCGGACGTCATCGCAGACCCACACAAAGGCCTCTATGTCCAGGTCCAAGCTGAGGACATCACCAGAAGACACAACTCTACTAACTCTGCCTTTAGTTACCTGTGTGGCCACGTCTTCCGCCGCGACGAGTACCACACTCACTTCAAGAACGTGCACTTGGACATCCAGTCCTGCCTGAACGGCTGGTTCGAGCAGCGTTGCCCTCTAGCATACCTGGGCTGCAACTACAGCCAGAGGAGGTTCCATCCCGCAGGTCAGAGAGCCACGGTCACCTACCGCCAGGATCTCAGCACCTTCAGCCTCAAACCAGAGGGCCACTCGACGCTGTCTGACTCTGGCAAGACCATCACCATCACCTCAGACAGGAAACGTCCTCGTACCCTGGACCCGTTGAGCAGACTTCCCTTCGAGATCCTCCAGCAGGTGGCAGGGTTCCTGGACAGCTTTAGCCTGTCCCAGCTGTCCCAGGTGTCCCAGCTGATGAGGGAGGTATGTGTCACACTGCTAGAGGAGAGGGGGATGGTCTATCTGAAATGGGAGAAGAAGATCTACTCCCATGGAGGATCATCATGGAAATGCAGAAAAAAGGTCTGTTTTTTAACTGTTATAATTTTGTCTTGTTGCATTTACTAAAATAATAATACATAATAATACAGGAGTTATATAGCACTTTTCAAAGTCCCAACAACCCTTACTATGAGATAACAGTTCAGTTGAAAGGATGGGTGTCATAGAGGTATTTGTATTTCATGTTTCGTGTTGTAATATCTTCTCTACCCTGATCATGTTCATTTTGGCTTTCACGTTCTGAAAACATTGAATGTCAGTGTAAAGTGAAAACAGTTACACCAGAATAAAGTGTTTTTATAAATCAGAATTAACATATGTTTAGTTGTAAACATGTCACTGGTTCTAAACAAAGGTACAGTGTCTTCTGACCCAGCAGGTCACTTGGTCCCTCAGTCACTGTGGGATAGCATAGTTAACAGGTCACCCTAATATGGCTGCCAAGTCCTATGTGGCATCCAGCCACATTCCCTACATCTAGCCTGGACAGAATAATGGTTCCAGCCTAGTCCTAGAAGGCATACCAATCAGCACCCTATTCCATATGGGCACTCGTCAAAAGTAGTGCACTATACAGGAAATAGGGTGCTATTTGTATCGCTTCCTAAATATCTGCTGGAATGAAAAATGGTTCAAGCCTAGCACACTATGTAGGGATCTGGGAGGCATTTCTAGTCCTGACAGCTGTTGTAAAGTACCTCCGACTACTTCCTGTTCTCCTCTCAGACAATATTGTCAGTTGTATTACTCATCCCAGTGTTTGACACCAGCCAGTCAGATTATCAGTTTGACAGCAGCCAGTCACACGAGACAAAGAACATGCCAATGATATCAGTGGTCTGAAATGACACCAAGCCCTTGTCCCCAGTCAGTTCTGTCAGCTCTGTCAGCTCTGTCACACTACAGCCTGGCTGTAGTAAATCTGTGGCATTCTATATACACTGAACAACAATATAAACGCAACACGTAAAGTGTTGGTCCCATGTTTCATGAGCTGAAATAAAATAAATGTTCCATTCACACAAAAATAATATTTCTCAAATTTTGTGCATACATTTGTTTACATCCCTGTTAGTGAGCATTTCTAATTTTCCAAGATAATCCATCCACCTGACAGTTATAGTGTCTAGTTATAGGGACCAGGTATAGGTCTAGTTATAGGGACCAGGTATAGGTCTAGTTATAGGGAGCAGGTATAGGTCTAGTTATAGGGACCAGGTATAGGTCTAGTTATAGGGTCTAGTTATAGGGTCTAGTTATAGGGACCAGGTATAGGTCTAGTTATAGGGTCTAGTTATAGGGTCTAGTTATAGGGTCTAGTTATAGGGTCTAGTTATAGGGTCTAGTTATAGGTCTAGTTATAGGGTCTAGTTATAGGGTCTAGTTATAGGGTCTAGTTATAGGTCTAGTTATAGGGTCTAGTTATAGGGTCTAGTTATAGGGACCAGTTATAGGGACCAGGTATAGGTCTAGTTATAGGTCTAGTTATAGGGACCAGGTATAGGTCTAGTTATAGGGTCTAGTTGTAGGGTCTAGTTATAGGGTCTAGTTATAGGGACCAGTCATAGGGACCAGGTATAGGTCTAGTTATAGGTCTAGTTATAGGGACCAGGTATAGGTCTAGTTATAGAGTCTAGTTATAGGTCTAGTTATAGGGTCTAGTTATAGGGACCAGGTATAGGTCTAGTTATAGGGTCTAGTTATAGGGTCTAGTTATAGGGTCTAGTTATAGGTCTAGTTATAGGGTCTAGTTATAGGGTCTAGTTATAGGGACCAGTTATAGGGACCAGGTATAGGTCTAGTTATAGGGTCTAGTTATAGGGTCTAGTTATAGGGTCTAGTTATAGGGTCTAGTTATAGGGACCAGTTATAGGGACCAGGTATAGGTCTAGTTATAGGGTCTAGTTATAGGGTCTAGTTATAGGGACCAGTTATAGGGTCTAGTTATAGGTCTAGTTATAGGTCTAGTTATAGGGTCTAGTTATAGGGTCTAGTTATAGGGTCTAGTTATAGGGTCTAGTTATAGGGTCTAGTTATAGGTCTAGTTATAGGGTCTAGTTATAGGGTCTAGTTATAGGGTCTAGTTATAGGGTCTAGTTATAGGTCTAGTTATAGGGTCTAGTTATAGGGTCTAGTTATAGGTCTAGTTATAGGGTCTAGTTATAGGGTCTAGTTATAGGGTCTAGTTATAGGGTCTAGTTATAGGTCTAGTTATAGGGTCTAGTTATAGGGTCTAGTTATAGGTCTAGTTATAGGGTCTAGTTATAGGGTCTAGTTATAGGGTCTAGTTATAGGGACCAGGTATAGGTCTAGTTATAGGGTCTAGTTATAGGGTCTAGTTATAGGGTCTAGTTATAGGGTCTAGTTATAGTGTCTAGTTATAGGGACCAGTTATAGGGACCAGGTATAGGTCTAGTTATAGGGTCTAGTTATAGGTCTAGTTATAGGGTCTAGTTATAGGGTCTAGTTATAGGGACCAGTTATAGGGACCAGGTATAGGTCTAGTTATAGGGTCTAGTTATAGGGTCTAGTTATAGGGACCAGTTATAGGGTCTAGTTATAGGGTCTAGTTATAGGGTCTAGTTATAGGGTCTAGTTATAGGGTCTAGTTATAGGTCTAGTTATAGGGTCTAGTTATAGGTCTAGTTATAGGTCTAGTTATAGGGTCTAGTTATAGGGTCTAGTTATAGGTCTAGTTATAGGTCTAGTTATAGGGTCTAGTTATAGGGTCTAGTTATAGGGTCTAGTTATAGGGTCTAGTTATAGGTCTAGTTATAGGGTCTAGTTATAGGGTCTAGTTATAGGGTCTAGTTATAGGGTCTAGTTATAGGTCTAGTTATAGGTCTAGTTATAGGGTCTAGTTATAGGTCTAGTTATAGGGTCTAGTTATAGGTCTAGTTATAGGGTCTAGTTATAGGGACCAGTTATAGGGACCAGATATAGCGAACAGTTATAGGGACCAGATATAGGGTCCAGATATATGGACCAGTTATAGGGACCAGTTATAGGGACCAGGTTTAGGGACCAGATATATGGACCAGTTATAGGGAACCGTTATAGGGACCAGGTTTAGGGACCAGATATATGGACCAGTTATAGGGACCAGTTATAGGGACCAGATATAGGGACCAGTTATAGGGACCAGTTATTGGGACCAGATATAGGGTCTTGTTTTAGTGTCCAGGGTATAGGGACCAGTTATAGGGACCAGATATAGTGACCATGTATAGGGACCAGGTATAGGGACTAGATATAGGGTCCAGTTATAGGGACCAGTTATAGGGACCAGATATAAGGTCTAGTTATAGGGTCCAGGTATAGGGACCAGATATAGGGTCTAGTTATAGGGACCAGGTATAGTGTCTAGTTTTAGGGTCCAGGTATAGGGACCAGGTATAGGGACCAGATATAGGGACCAGTTATAGGGACCAGGTATAGAGACCAGTTATAGGGACCAGTTATAGTGTGTAGTTATAGGGACCAGGTATAGTGTGTAGTTATAGGGACCAGGTATAGAGACCAGTTATAGGGACCAGATATAAGGTCTAGTTATAGGGTCCAGGTATAGGGACCAGATATAGGGTCTAGTTATAGGGACCAGGTATAGTGTCTAGTTTTAGGGTCCAGGTATAGGGACCAGGTATAGTGTCTAGTTTTAGGGTCCAGGTATAGGGACCAGGTATAGGGACCAGATATAGGGACCAGTTATAGGGACCAGGTATAGAGACCAGTTATAGGGACCAGTTATAGTGTCTAGTTATAGGGACCAGGTATAGGGACTAGTTATAGTCTAGTGATTGTCCTGGTCAGATCACATTGTCAGGAAGAACCCCTGTAGTAACCTCTCCCTCTGTTTTCTCCTACAGGTGTGGGAGTTTAGCAGTCTGTTTTCCAAGGTGGACAGGTGGTGCTTTGACGACAATATCACCTCCATGTCTGAGCACCTGAAGGTCTGCCCTTTCTTCAAGAGAAAAGAGTTCAGTAAGCCTGTAAAGCTAGCCAGTATGGAGGGGGCCAGAGAGAGACCCCAGGGTCAGAGCCTGCTGGACCTGCTCCAGTAGTAGGACCTGCCTCCAGCGGACCCATAATGGACATTATGAGGAATAGGCGGTAGGTATCCCAGCTATTCTGCAGCACTATCCTGAAGCAGCTATCCTTCAGCAGCTATCCAGTAGCAACTTTCCTGTCATGTGGAAGCTATCCTGTAGCAGGTATCCTGTAGCAGATATCTTTTCATGTAGCAACTATCCTGTAGCAGATAAACTGTCCTGTTACAGCTTTCTTACAGCAGCTATCCACAAGCAACTTTCCTGTAGCAGATATCCTGTCATGTACCATATATCCTAATGCAGATACCCAGTATGTTAGCAGCTATCCTACAGCAGTTATCATGTCTTGTAGCAGCTATCCTGTAGCAGCTATGCTGTCTTGTAGCAGCTATCCTGTAGCAGCTATGCTGTCTTGTAGCAGCTATCCTGTAGCAGCTATGCTGTCTTGTAGCAGCTATCTTACAGCAGCTATCCTACAGCAACTATCATGTCCTGTAGCAGCTATCCTGTAGCAGCTATCCTACAGCAGCTATCCTCTCTGGTAGCTATCCAACAGCAGCTATCATCTCTGGTAGCTATCCTACAGCAGCTATCCTCTCTGGTAGCTATCCTACAGCAGCTATCCTCTCTGGTAGCTATCCTACAGCAGCTATCCTCTCTGGTAGCTATCCTACAGCAGCTATCCTCTCTGGTAGCTATCCAACAGCAGCTATCATCTCTGGTAGCTATCCTACAGCAGCTATCCTCTCTGGTAGCTATCCTACAGCAGCTATCATCTCTGGTAGCTATCCTACAGCAGCTATCCTCTCTGGTAGCTATCCTACAGCAGCTATCCTCTCTGGTAGCTATCCTACAGCAGCTATCCTTCAGCAGCTTTCCTGTAGCAGCTATCCTGCAGTAGCTATCCTGCGGCAGTTATCCTGCAGCAGCTATCCTGCAGTAGCTATCCTGCGACAGTTATCCTGCAGCAGCTATCATGTAGCAGCTATCCTGCAGCAGCTATCCTGCAGTAGCTATCCTGTAGCAGCTATCCTGCAGTAGCTATCCTGCAGCAGCTATCTTTCCTCTTTTTAAAAGACTGGTACTAAAATCCTAGAAGAAAGGTGCATGAACTCTCTCAGAAATGTGGCCACGTAAAGCCAGCCATGGAGCCAGCCGTGGAGCCATTCGTGGAGCCATTCGTGGAGCCAGCTGTGGAGCCAGCCGTGGAGCCAGACGTGGAGCCAGACGTGGAGCCAGCCGTGGAGCCAGACGTGGAGCCAGACGTGGAGCCAGCCGTGGAGCCATTCGTGGAGCCAGCCATGGAGCCAGCCGTGGAGCCAGCCGTGGAGCCAGACGTGGAGCCAGACGTGGAGCCAGCCGTGGAGCCAGACGTGGAGCCAGCCGTGGAGCCAGACGTGGAGCCAGCCATCGAGCCAGCCATCGAGCCAGCTATGGAGCCAGACGTGGATTCGCCAAGCAGCTGACCTTCCATACCATACATTTGGTGGACCAGAGGGTGATCACATGAGGAATAACAATGCCATGCACTTTCCATTCTCTTTCCCTTCACAGCTGGGCCAGTTGGAGACAAACAACAAGAGATATAAATATATCACTTGTCAGATGATAGGTGACATGGTTGATTTACCTGGAAGACAGTTAAAACATCTCTATATGCCTGACTCTAATAACAATCTAATAACCTCTCCTTCACTGTTCCTGCCTCTATATGCCTGCCTCTAATAACAACTTCATAACCTCTCCTTCACTGTTCCTGCCTCTATATGCCTGACTCTAATAACAACTTCATAACCTCTCCTTCTCTGTTCCTGACTCTATATGCCTGCCTCTAATAACAACTTAATAACCTCTCCTTCTTTGTTCCTGCCTCTATATGCCTGCCTCTAATAACAATTTAATAATCTCTCCTCTGTTCCGGCCTCTATATGACTGCCTCTAATAACAATGTAATAACCTCTCCTTTTCGGTTCCTGCCTCTATATGCCTGCCTCTAATAACAACTTAATAACCTCTCCTTCTCTCTTCCTGCCTCTATATACCTGAATCTAATAACAACTTAATAACCTCTCATTCTCTGTTCCTGCCTCTATATGCCTGCCTCTAATAACAATGTAATGACCTCTCCTTCTCTGTTCCTGACTCTATATTCCTGCCTCTAATAACAACTTAATAACCTCTCTTTCTCTGTTCCTGCCTCTATATGCCTGACTCTAATAACAACTTACTAACCACTCCTTCTTTGTTCCAGCCTCTATATGCCTGCCTCTAATAACAACTTACTAACCACTCCTTCTTTGTTCCTGCCTCTATATGCCTGCCTCTAAGAACAACAACGTAATAATCTCACCTCTGTTCCGGCCTCTATATGCCTGTCTCTAATAACAACTTAATAACCTCTCCTTCTTTGTTCCGGCCTTTATATGCCTGCCTCAATAACAATCTAATAACCTCTCCTTCTCTGTTCCTGCCTCTATATGCCTGCCTCTAATAACAACATAATAACCTATCCTTCTTTGTTCCTGCCTCTATTTGCCTGCCTCTAATAAAAACATAATAATCTCTCCTTCTCTGCTCCTGCCTCTATATGCCTGCCTCTAATAACAACGTAATAACCTCTCCTTCTTTGTTCCTGCCTCTATATGTCTGCCTCTAATAACAACTTAATAATCTCTCCTCTGTTCCGGCCTCTATATGCCTGCCTCTAATAACAATGTAATAACCTCTCCTTCTCGGTTCCTGCCTCTATTTGCCTGCCTCTAATAACAACGTAATAACCTCCCTTCTCTGTTATTGCCTCTATATGCCTGCCTCTAATAACAACGTAATAACCTCCCTTCTTTGTTCCTGCCTCTATATGTCTGCTTCTAATAAGAACGTAATAACCTCTCCTTCTTTGTTCCTGCCTCTATATGCCTGCCTCTAATAACAACGTAATAACCTCTCCTTCTTTGTTCCTGCCTCTATATGCCTGCCTCTAATAACAACGTAATAACCTCTCCTTATCTGTTCCTGCCTCTATATGCCTGCCTCTAATAACAACGTAATAACCTCTCCTTATCTGTTCCTGCCTCTATATGCCTGCCTCTAATAACAACGTAATAACCTCTCCTTCTTTGTTCCTGCCTCTATATGCCTGCCTCTAATAACAACGTAATAACCTCTCCTTATCTGTTCCTGCCTCTATATGCCTGCCTCTAATAACAACGTAATAACCTCTCCTTATCTGTTCCTGCCTCTATATGCCTGCCTCTAATAACAACGTAATAACCTCTCCTTCTCTGTTCCTCCCTTTATATGAGTAAATCAACAGAAGGACTCTAGATTCATTCTCCATCAAGAAACCATAAACAATTATTCATGTATATCTCAAGACAAAATTTTATATAACTTTCTTTGGTGTATTGGGGTGAATGTTGGCCTATTGGGTTGAATGGTGGCCTATTGGGGTGAATGGTGGCCTATTGGAGTGAATGTTCCGTAGCTTGTCATTGTTCTCCATCAGCATGCGTTTGCCGAGGGCAGCGTGACCACCACCTGTTGCCTGATGAACTCACTCCCCAGGCAGGCTGCCCTCTGGAAATCCTGGCCTTCTCATCCTGCCATGCAAGCCTCAGCAGCAGGCTTCTCCAACCCCCACTCAGAGAGATGGCATGCTTCACGTCCTCTAGGGCTCCTGGGGGAAATACAGGACGCTGTCATATTCAATCAACTGCACATGAAGAAAAACTGTGAGAAGAACAGGTTGTGGTGTGTAGGGCTGTTGCGATGGCCGTATTACCGCCACAACGGTGGTCATGACTCATGAAGGCAGTCAAATTCCACGTGACCGTTTAGTCAGGGTAATTAGGCTTCTCCCAGCTCTGATGCTACTGATGGTCATTAGTACTCTACCAAACTAGCTAACTGCCTGGTACTCAGCACTCTATTGTCCCTCTAATCACTCTGACATCAATGTAAATGTAATTGAACATCTAATCAGACACTTCCTGAGAGCCCATGAGCTCATGTTGTGCAACATTTCTATAGACTATGGAGTTGCATGAGAAAACAGTGATGGCCTCTATTAAAAAGAGGAGGATCCCATCAGCTTTCTATAGACTAGAACTACTATATTTATCTCTCAACTTTCCATATATTAAGCACATTGCTTCTCTTTACAACAGGAGTATAGTCTACCTGGCTGGCATGAAAATGAACCACTTGAAAAGCATCCTCCATTCTCTATTTAAGTACATAGATTTTTTCCTCTGCCTCTGTTTAGAGACCGGTGCATTATAATGGTCCATTCTAAATCAAAACTCATTTCACACATACATTATTTAGTATATGTAAAGACAAGATTAAATCAAGTCTGATGGTGTGTGTTAGTTTTAACAGGGTTAATGTATTTCCCCCATTAATAAAGGACATGTGTGTTAGTTTTAACAGGGTTAATGTATTTCCCCCATTAATAAAGGACATGTGTGTTAGTTTTAACAGGGTTAACGTATTTCCTCCTTTAAAGGACATGTGTGTGTGATGATCTGACTGAGGCCAGGCCCCAGAATCCTACAGGAGGGAGTGGAAGTGTCACAGTCAGGTCATCACATCAGGAGTGGGTTGTTGGTGATCCCCAATTGGAGACAGCTGTCCAGAGTTGTCTCTAACTGGGGATGCTATACAAACGCTCCACAATCCACCTGCGTTGTGGATCATTGTTTCGTGTTCTGACTGTAGTGTTGCAGCACGGAAGTCATTTTGCTTTACTCTCCTTTTGATTATTGTTTTGCTCTTTAATAGTTAATAGTAAGAGAATTCACGATAATTAAAGGAATGTCTCTACCAGAACGCTCCGCTCTTCGTCCCATTATTATGCAATGTGACAGTGTGTTAGTTTTAACAGGGTTAATGTATTTCCCCCATTAATAAAGGACATGTGTGTTAGTTTTAACAGGGTTAATGTATTTCCTCCTTTAAAGGACATGTGTGTTAGTTTTAACAGGGTTAATGTATTTCCTCCTTTAAAGGACATGTGTGTTAGTTTTAACAGGGTTAATGTATAAAGATTTAGGAGAGAAAGCAGGAATCCTCCAACTGGGAATTTAAGAGAAAGTTACCTGTATTTTTATTTTTTAAGTCTACCGTCTGATTACATGTTACTGTGAAGGTGTAAATAGGTAGGTCTACCGTCTGATTACATGTTACTGTGAAGGTGTAAATAGGTAGGTCTACCGTCTGATTACATGTTACTGTGAAGGTGTAAATAGGTAGGTCTACCGTCTGATTACATGTTACTGTGAAGGTGTAAATAGGTAGGTCTACCGTCTGATTACATGTTACTGTGAAGGTGTAAATAGGTAGGTCTACCGTCTGATTACATGTTACTGTGAAGGTGTAAATAGGTAGGTCTACCGTCTGATTACATGTTACTGTGAAGGTGTAAATAGGTAGGTCTACCGTCTGGTTACTGTGAAGGTGTAAATAGGTAGGTCTACCGTCTGATTACATGTTACTGTGAAGGTGTAAATAGGTAGGTCTACCGTCTGATTACATGTTACTGTGAAGGTGTAAATAGGTAGGTCTACCGTCTGATTACATGTTACTGTGAAGGTGTAAATAGGTAGGTCTACCGTCTGATTACATGTTACTGTGAAGGTGTAAATAGGTAGGTCTACCGTCTGATTACATGTTACTGTGAAGGTGTAAATAGGTAGGTCTACCGTCTGATTACATGTTACTGTGAAGGTGTAAGTATGTAGGTCTACCGTCTGATTACATGTTACTGTGAAGGTGTAAGTAGGTAGGTCTACCGTCTGATTACATGTTACTGTGAAGGTGTAAGTAGGTAGGCCTACCGTCTGATTACATGTTACTGTGAAGGTGTAAATAGGTAGGTCTACCGTCTGATTACATGTTACTGTGAAGGTGTAAATAGGTAGGTCTACCGTCTGATTACATGTTACTGTGAAGGTGTAAATAGGTAGGTCTACCGTCTGATTACATGTTACTGTGAAGGTGTAAATAGGTAGGTCTACCGTCTGGTTACTGTGAAGGTGTAAATAGGTAGGTCTACCGTCTGGTTACTGTGAAGGTGTAAATAGGTAGGTCTACCGTCTGATTACATGTTACTGTGAAGGTGTAAATAGGTAGGTCTACCGTCTGATTACATGTTACTGTGAAGGTGTAAATAGGTAGGTCTACCGTCTGATTACATGTTACTGTGAAGGTGTAGGAGTTTTTTTTATTTTTTATTTAACCAGGTAGGTTTTATTTCACCTTTATTTAACCAGGTAGGTTTTATTTCACCTTTATTTAACCAGGTAGGTTTTATTTCACCTTTATTTAACCAGGTAGGCCAGTTGAGAACAAGTTCTCATTTACAACTGTGACCTGGCCAAGACAAAGCAAAGCAGTGCGACAAAAAAACAGCAGAGTTACTAATGAGAATAAACAAACGTACAGTCAATAACACAATAGAAAATCTATATACAGAGTGCAAATGTAGTGCAAAATGCAGTAAGGTTAGGAAGGTAGGACAATAAATAGACCATAGTGGTGAAATAAATTACAGATTAGAAATAACACTGGAATGATAGAATGTGCAGATGATGATGTGCAAATAGAGATACTGGAGTGTAAATGAGCATAAATAATAATATGGGGATGAGGTAGTAGGATGGGCTATTTACAGAAGGGCTGTATACAGGTGCAGTGATCGATAAGCAGCTCTGACAGCTGATGCTTAAAGTTATTGAGGGAGATAGGAACCTCTAGCTTCAATTATTTTTGCAATTCGTTCCAGTCATTGGCAGCAGAGAACTGGAAGGAATGGCGGCCAAAGGAGGTGTTGGCTTTGGGGATGACCAGTGAAATATAGATAGATAGATAGATAGATAGATAGATAGATAGATAGATAGATAGATAGATAGATAGATAGATAGATAGATAGATAGATAGATAGATAGATAGATAGATAGATAGATAGATAGATAGATAGATAGATAGATAGATAGATAGATAGATAGATAGATAGATAGATAGATAGATTGGTACTTTATTGATCCCCGGGGGGGAAATTTCATTGTCAAGCAGCTACAACAACAAAACACAGGACAGGTGCAAAATGCCACAACGAAAATACACAAAAGACAGATACACGGTACATGATACATAGAGCGGCAGTATGAAAAAGTATAGAAATAAAAGATATCTGGAGTGAAAAAAAAAGCTATAAAAAGACATTGCATAGTATGAGTGGTTGGCTGAATATGTACACTATACATTGGTGGATGTTGGATGGTTAACTATACTATACAGGTCGATGGCAGAGAAATACTTCAGTAGCTAAAAATGCCTATGATATGAGCGAGGGTAATAATAGTTTACTTAATAGACAGACTGGGTAAATGAACAGGTAAGTGAATATTTTGCATGGTTAAATTAGCTGTACAGTTAGGTATACAGTTATATTTACAGATAAGTGAATACTTGCGTGGTTACACAAACTGTACAGGTAAATGACAGGAAGAGATACTTTAATAGCTAAATGTGTGTATGATATCATTTGGGGTAATAATAGTAATTCCCTTAAAATACAGTCCTTAGTGCGCAGGGTTTAATTACAGACAACTGCACGTATTGCACATTCGATATACTTAAAGCAATGAGAAAAGGTGCAACTGGCAGGATACTAATATGCATTCCTGAGTGAATGCCCAATAATTACTTACAATATTGCATGTGATATAATATAACAACTGTACATGAGTATGTATATACAGACCTGTATGAATAAATAGGTCCTGAGTGGATCAGTGCTGACGGACCAGAGTTACTCACGGATGGATGCATAATTGTTAAACTAGGTCCTAGCACCCCAACAGTTCCAGATCTATGTTGCTGACGGCACGGCACCCCGGTGAGGCATTATATAGTCTAATAGCCGCCGGCAGGAAGGACCTCCTGTAGCGCTCTCTGGCACACCGTGGTGGGATCAGTCTGTGACTGAAAGTGCTCCTCTGCGTCATAACCATAGCGTGCAGAGGGTGGGTGACGTTGTCCATGATGGCCAGCAGTTTGGCCAGGATCCGTCTCTCCGCCACCTCCTCTAGAGTGTCAAGGCTCATCCCCAGGACAGAGCTAGCCTTCCTGATCAGCTTATTTACCCGAGAAGCATCACCGGCTTTGATGTTTGCTCCCCAGCACACCACTGCAAAAAAGATGGCACTGGCCACCACAGACTGGTAGAAGGTATGCAGTAGTTTGCTGTACACGTTGAAGGACCTGAGCCTCCTCAGAAAGTAGAGTTGGCTCTGGCCCTTTTTGTACAGGGCCCCGGTGTTACCAGCCCATTCCAGCCTGTTGTCCAAATGGACTCCCAGAAACTTGTATGACCCAGCCATTTCCACATCCATCCCCTGTATAGGGACTGCAGTCAGTTGGGCCTTGGTTCTCCTGAAGTCCACCACCATCTCCTTTGTTTTGCTGATGTTGAGCTGGAGGTGGTTCTGCTCACACCACAACACAAAGTCACTGATTGTGCTCCTGTACTCCTCCTCCTGCCCACCCCTGATGCACCCTACAATAGCAGAGTCATCCAAGAACTTCTGTAGGTGGCATGTTTCAGAGTTATATCTGAAGTCTGAGGTGTAGAGGGTGAACAGGAAGGGGGACAGGACCGTACCCTGGGGGGCCCCTGTGTTGCTAACTGCCCGTTCTGACACACAGCTCTGTAGTCACACAAATTGTGGCCTACCGGTCAGGTAGTCCGTGACCCAGGAGACTAAGGGTGCTTCCACTTTCATCCTCCTCATCTTCTCACCCAGTAGCAGGGGCTGAATGGTATTGAAGGCACTGGAGAAGTCAAAAAACATGACCCTCACAGTGCAACCTGCGTTGTCCAGGTGAGAGTAGGCCCTCTGCAGAAGGTAGATGATTGCATCATCCACCCCGATGTTGTGCTGGTATGCAAACTGCAGGGGGTCCAGTGATGTACACACCAGGGGTCTGAGGTGAACGAGGACTAACCTTTCCAGGGTCTTCATGATGTGGGATGTTAGCGCGACAGGTCTGAAGTCATTCAGGACAGTGGGGTGTGCCTTCTTGGGCACTGGGACGAGGCAGGATGTTTTCCACAGCACAGGGACGCTTTCTAGGCTCAGACTAAGGTTGAAGTGACGCTGGAGTATTCCACACAGTTGGTCAGCACAGACCCTAAGCACCCTTGGGCTGATGCCATCAGGGCCTGCCGCTTTCCACTGATGTAGTCTCTCCAGCTCTCTCTTCACTTGGTTGGTGGTGAAAGTCAGCCCCAGTGGGGGGAAGGGGGGTGTTGAGGATCAGTCCAGGGGGAGCAGGGGTGGAGGAGGGGTCACTGTCTCAGCATAGGTGTTGTGGGCAAAGTGGGGGTGGGACAGCCATGACGGTGTGTGGCCTGGGGAGCTGGTTCAGCTCATTGGCTCTGTCCTGGGTCCCCTCCGTCTGCCCACTGTTTGGCTTTTTGAAGCCAGTGATATTTCTCATACCCTTCCACACCTCTCTCACCTGGCTCTGCCTCAGCTTGTCCTCCATCTTCTCCTTATACACTCTCTTCCCCTCAGCAATCCGCAACTTCAGCTCCCTCTGGACGCATTTCAATTTGTCCTTGTCCTTGTCCCTCTCCTTGAAGGCCCTCTTCTTCTCATTCAGCAGGGCCTTCAGGTCGCTGGTGACCCAGGGTTTATTATTTGGAAAACAGCATACCTTCCTGGTGGGTACAGTGTTGTCTACACAAAAATGTATATAGTCTCTCTTTAGGACTCTCTTTATGTAGTGTTGTTTTGTCTCTCTTGTCCTGATGTGTGTTTTGTCCTATATTTATATATTATTTTTAATCCCAGGCCCCGTCCCTGCCGGAGGCCTTTTGCCTTTTTGTAGGCCGTCATTGATTTTGCACTATTTTTTTACATTGTAGAATAAAAGTGATGACATAACACATATGGATCATGTAGTAACCAAAAAAGTATTTAACAAATCAAAATACTGAATATTTTATATTTGAGATTCTTCAAATAGCCACATTTGCCTTGATAACAGCTTTGCACACTCTTGGCATGAGTGATGCAAGACTACAGTCATTCACTTTGTTGAGTTGTATTCTACAGCAACAGACCTTGACTAACTACAGTCATTCACTTTGTTGAGTTGTATTCTACAGCAACAGACCTTGACTAACTACAGTCATTAACTTTGTTGAATTGTATTCTACAGCAACAGACCTTGACTAACTACAGTCATTAACTTTGTTGAATTGTATTCTACAGCAACAGACCTTGACTAACTACAGTCATTAACTTTGTTGAATTGTATTCTACAGCAACAGACCTTGACTAACTACAGTCATTCACTTTGTTGAGTTGTATTCTACAGCAACAGACCTTGACTAACTACAGTCATTCACTTTGTTGAGTTGTATTCTACAGCAACAGATAGGGTTGCACATTTTGGGGAATATTCAGAGGTGGAAATCTTCTGTGTGAATTAACGGAATATATGGGAATTAACGGAAATATATCCAAATTAATATTAATACCATTTAAATGTAGATATTTTTTGCATTGGATATATTTACCATATCATATGGAGACAGAAACATAAACCTTTTACCCTTATCATAAGTAGACTTAATTGAAAATTATTAAATCCTTTCAATAGAAATAAAAACAACAACTCTTCACATGGGATGATTTCACTGAACAACAAAAGAAAGGGAATATTGAATGATCCCCAATGATCCATCGCATCTCCCAAAAATGTTTACAACATACATCTGTAAAATGATAGTCTAGAAACTAAAGCTTGGGTAGTCTTCCTCTCAGGTTTTCATGTCTTCTCCCTGGACCTCCTCAATGTCCACCTCTTGAACATCAGACTCTGAGGACTCATCTTCACTGTCACTTTCCAACCTTGTTGAGGATGGACGTTGTCAGGCTCAAAAAGCCTCAGATTTGCCCAGATGGCCACCATTTTTTCAACCCGTGTATTGTTCAGCCTGTTGCATGCTTTGGTGTGTGTGTTCCCAAACAAGGACCAGTTGCGCTCTGAGGCGGCTGATGTTGGTGGGATTTGGAGGACGATGGAGGCAACAGAGGAAAGAGCCTCAGATCCACAAAGTCCCTTCCACCAGGTGGCTGATGAGATATGTTGGCACGACTGCCATATTGCATCTCCATCCCAAAGCCTTTGCTTGGAAGTGTACTTCGCCAGACTGCCAAGTACCTTGCCCTCATCCAGGCCAAGGTGGCGAGACACGGTAGTGATGACACCATAGGCCTTGTTGATCTCTGCACCAGACAGGATGCTCTGCTTGGAGCAACAGTGAAGTGGGCAGGGCAGTACGGATTTCCTCTCTTACATCTGCAAGCAGAGTCTGAACATCAGACAGGATGGCATTGTCTCCTTCAATCAGGGCAATGGCTACTGCTATAGGTTTCAGGAGTTTCAGGCTGCTTACCACTCTCTCACAAAATACATCATCCAGGAGGATCCTCTTGATGGGGCTGTCCATATCGGCAGACTGTGATATGGCCATTTCTTGGAGAGACTCCTTCCAAGAGACTGTCAAACATGATGACAACACCACCCCAATGGGTGTTGCTGGGCAGCTTCAATGTTGTGCTCAAAAACACCGAAAGCTGCAAAAAGCCCAAGAACCTCATTTCAAATATAATTTATCTTTGTAGACAAACAGAGACACAGTCAACTCTCTGAAGTGGAACATTATCCCCAGTGTAGTCAACTCTCTGAAGTGGAACATTATCCCCAGAGTGTAAACAACTCTCTGAAGTGGAACATTATCCCCAGAGTGTAAACAACTCTCTGAAGTGGAACATTATCCCCAGTGTAGTCAACTCTCTGAAGTGGAACATTATCCCCAGTGTAGTCAACTCTCTGAAGTGGAACATTATCCCCAGAGTGTAAACAACTCTCTGAAGTGGAACATTATCCCCAGTGTAGTCAACTCTCTGAAGTGGAACATTATCCCCAGTGTAGTCAACTCTCTGAAGTGGAACATTATCCCCAGTGTAGTCAACTCTCTGAAGTGGAACATTATCCCCAGTGTAGTCAACTCTCTGAAGTGGAACATTATCCCCAGTGTAGTCAACTCTCTGAAGTGGAACATTATCCCCAGTGTAGTCAACTCTCTGAAGTGGAACATTATCCCCAGTGTAGTCAACTCTCTGAAGTGGAACATTATCCCCAGAGTGTAAACAACTCTCTGAAGAGGAACATTATCCCCAGTGTAGTCAACTCTCTGAAGTGGAACATTATCCCCAGTGTAGTCAACTCTCTGAAGTGGAACATTATCCCCAGAGTATAAACAACTCTCTGAAGAGGAACATTATCCCCAGAGTGTAAACAACTCTCTGAAGTGGAACATTATCCCCAGAGTGTAGTCAACTCTCTGAAGTGCAACATTATCCCCAGAGTGTAAACAACTCTCTGAAGTGGAACATTATCCCCAGAGTGTAAACAACTCTCTGAAGTGCAACATTATCCCCAGAGTGTAAACAACTCTCTGAAGAGGAACATTATCCCCAGAGTGTAAACAACTCTCTGAAGTGGAACATTATCCCCAGAGTATAAACAACTCTCTGAAGAGGAACATTATCCCCAGAGTATAAACAACTCTCTGAAGAGGAACATTATCCCCAGAGTGTAAACAACTCTCTGAAGTGGAACATTATCCCCAGAGTATAAACAACTCTCTGAAGAGGAACATTATCCCCAGAGTGTAAACAACTCTCTGAAGAGGAACATTATCCCCAGAGTGTAAACAACTCTCTACCATCCACGACATGTCAACTTCTTCTACTCTATCTTTTAACTTGAAATTTAAAGCACTGTGATGATGCCTCTCCTATTTCCTGCTGGCTAGGCCCTGGCTCAATGAGCACTGTGATGATGCCTCTCCTGTTTCCTGCTGGCTAGTCCCTGGCTCAATGAGCACTGTGATGATGCCTCTCCTGCTGGCTAGGCCCTGACTCCATGAGCACTGTGAAGATGCCTCTCCTGTTTCCTGCTGGCTAGTCCCTGGCTCAATGAGCACTGTGAAGATGCCTCTCCTGTTTCCTGCTGGCTACTCCCTGACTGCAGAGCAATCTGTTATGATATCAACCCAGGACCTCGTCTGTAAGCCTCATTAGCCTTACTTCTCTCTTGCTTACTTAAGCACTGTGGAGCTGCAGTGAAGGGAAATTATTTTACTTTTCACTTTGGGATTTTGCAAGTGGCAATGAATAATGCATTCTTTACTCCTACATGCTCATGTTCAGAAGGGCACAGCATAGCACAAACATTTTGTCCCTAATAAAGATGACCCTTGGTCTATTGCATTGTTCATCATGAGCAGATTGGCATATGCTGACTAGCATAGTCCTACATATCCAGAAAACATAAGTTAAATGTTTAGTTATATCAGAAACAATAATAATAATTAAAATGAACATCAGAACACTTTTCTCCAGGTTCTTCCTGTGAAATTGTCTTGTGTTAAAAGAGACCTACACTTTACATTGGGTTGATAGCTTGTCGATCTCTCTACTTGTTGATCTACGTGTTGATCTACTTGTTGATCTCTCTACTTGTCGATCTACTTGTTGATCTACTTGTCGATCTCTCTACTTGTTGATCTTCTTGTTGATCTCTCTACTTGTTGATCTACTTGTTGATCTACTTGTTGATCTCTCTACTTGTTGATCTACTTGTTGATCTCTCTACTTGTCGATCTACTTGTTGATCTCTCTACTTGTCGATCTACTTGTTGATCTCTCTACTTGTCGATCTACTTGTCGATCTACTTGTCGATCTACTTGTTGATCTCTCTACTTGTTGATCTCTCTACTTGTCGATCTACTTGTTGATCTCTCTACTTGTTGATCTCTCTACTTGTTGATCTCTCTACTTGTTGATCTCTCTACTTGTTGGTCGATCTACTTGTTGGTCGATCTACTTGTTGATCTCTCTACTTGTTGATCTCTCTACTTGTTGATCTACTAGTTGATCTACTTGTTGATCTCTCTACTTGTCGATCTGCTTGTCGATCTGCCTACTTGTCGATCTACTTGTCGATCTCTCTATTTGTCGATCTACTTGTCGATCTCTCTATTTGTCGATCTACTTGTTGATCTCTCTATTTGTCGATCTACTTGATTATATACTTGTTGATCTCTCTACTTGTTGATCTCTCTACTTGTTGATCTCTCTACTTGTTGATCTCTCTACTTGTTGATCTACTTGTTGATCTCTCTCTACTTGTCGATGTACTTGTTGATCTACTTGTTGATCTCTCTACTTGTTGATCTACTTGTCGATCTACTTGTTGTTCTCTCTACTTGTTGATCTACTTGTTGATCTCTCTCTACTTGTCGATGTACTTGTTGATCAACTTGTTGATCTCTCTACTTGTTGATCTACTTGTCGATCTACTTGTTGATCTCTCTACTTGTCGATCTACTTGTCGATCTACTTGTTGATCTCTCTACTTGTCGATCTACTTTATTATATAATTGTTGATCCCTCTACTTGTTGATCTCTCTACTTGTTGATCTTTTACTTGTTGATCTACTTGTTGATCTTGTTGACCTACTTGTTGATCTACTTGTTGATCTCTTTACTTGTTAATCTACTTGTTGATCTTTCTACTCTCTTGACATCATGGCAATTTAAATCAGTGTTGTCTTATGGAATTTGTCGTCCAATTGAACTCCTCTGCCCCTGAATCACTGATATCCCTGGTAACCCAGCCCTGCTTCATGGAGAAAACATGGTTTTATTTAATAGATTAGGGTAAAACTGTTTTAATCTTATCTCAAAATGTTTCTAGGAAAAGCTATGTTGAGGAACACGTGATTACTACCATGCACTTTCCATATGCCTAAGTTGCCATGTTAACTAAACAATAGTGGCATATTCAGGTCTTTATTGTAAAATAGAATGTGTTCTCAATGGACACACCTGGTTAAATAACGGTCAAATAAAATGGAAAACCTGGCAGCTCCTTTCAAGGTCACCTGTGAGGTCTCAGTAAGAAGATACACTCTATAAAATCACTGCATCCCTAATGGCACTCTATTCCATATATAATGTACTATGGTCAAAAGATGTGCACTATAGAGGGAATAGCCATTTGGGACATAGACAATGTTACATCTAAGCATCACGGCTTCAGCCACGTGAGCCTGAGTTAGCATGTGTGAGCTATTGAAATGTATTCATGCCTGCTCCAGTGTGTGAGATGTAGAGGAGCACTGGGCCACTGTAATGACTGTCAGGGGCTAGCACGCCTCACTGACCTGAAGACGACATTTTCTATCTCACTGCCTGCCTGCTGATGCTGCTCGGATGTCTGAGTTATATAACGAGAGAGAGAGAGAGAGAGAGAGAGGGAGAGAGCTGTTAAGGAGACTATTGGACCTAGACTTGGCGCTCCAGTACCACTTGCCGTAGCAGAGAGAACAGTCTATGACTTGGGTGACTGGAGTCTTTAATAATATTTTGGGCCTTCCTCTGACACCGCCTGATATAGAGGTCCTGTATGGCAAGAAGCTTGACCCCAGTGATGTACTGGGCCGTACGCACTACCATCTGTAGTGTCTAACGGTCAGATGCCGAGCAGTTGTCATACCAGGTGGTGATGCAACCAGTCAGGATGCTCTCGATGGTGAAGTTGTAGAACTTTTTGAGGATCTGAGGACCCATGCCAAATCTGTTCAGTCTCCTGATGGGGAAGACTGACAGGTGTTGTTGTGCCCTCTTCATGACTTTCTTGGTGTGTTTGGACACCAAGGAGCTTGAAACTCTTGACGCGCTCCACTACAGCCCCATCGATGTGATTTGGGGTGTGTCTTGATCAGGTTGAGGGAGATGTTGTTTTCCTGGCACCACACGACCAGGTCTCTGACCTCCTCCCTATAGACTGTCTCATCGTTGTCGGTGATCAGGCCTACCACTGTTGTGTTGTCAGCAAACTTAATGATGGTGTTGTAGTTGTGCTTGGCCACGCAGTCGTGGGTGAACAGGGAGTACAGGAAGGGACTAAGCACGCAACCCTTGAGGGGCCCCCGTGTTGAGGATCAGCGTGGCAGATGTGTTGTTGCCTACCCTTACCACCTGGGGGGCGGCCCGTCAGGAAGTCCAGGATCCAGTTGCAGAGGGAGGTGTTCAGTCCCAGGGTCTTTAGCTTAGTGATCAGCTTTGTGGATACTATGGTGTTGAACGCTGAGCTGAAGTCAATGAAAAGCATTCTCACACAGGTGTTCCTATTGTCCAGGTGCGAATGGGCAGTGTGAAATGTGATTGAGATTGCGTCATCTGTGGATCTATTGTAGGGGTATCCTAATTGGAGTGGGTCTAGGGTTTCTGGGATGATGCTGTTGATGTGAGCTATGACCAGCCTTTCAAAGCACTTCATGGCTACCGAAGAAACAAAGACATCTTGAAGTTGAAACATCAGATATTTATGGGTTTCCAGTTGAACACCAATACACACACAGCAACCGAAATGGACGGTACATTATTCTCTAACGCTTCTTTAGTATTTTAGGCAGGTTACCTTCGCTTCCTTGGGAACAGGGACTATGGTGGTCTGCTTGAAACATGTAGGTGTTACAGACTCAGTCAGGGAGAGGTTGAACATGTCAGTGAAGATACCTGCCAGTTGGTCCGCAAATGCTTTGAGTACACATCCTGGTAATCAGTCTGGCCCTGCGGCTTTGTGAATGTTGACCTGTTTAAAAGTCTTGCTCATATCGGCTACCAAGAGCACTATCTCACAGTTGTCCGGAACAGCTGGTGCTATCATGCATGCTTCAGTGTTGCTTGCCTCGAAACGAGCATAAAAGGCATTTAGCTCTCTGTTAGGCTCGCGTCACTGAGCAGCTCACGGCTGGGTTTCCCTTTGTAGTCCGTAATAGTTTTCAAGCCCTACCACATCCGACGAGATGTATAAGATGTACTGTATAATATATGATGCTAAGGGGTCAGGTTCTATGTACTGTATAATATATGATGCTAAGGGGTCAGGTTCCATGTACTGTATAATATATAATGCTAAGGGGTCAGGTTCTATGTGCTGTATAATATATGATGCTAAGGGGTCAGGATCTATGTACTGTATAATATATGATGCTAAGGGGTCAGGTTCTATGTACTGTATAGTATATTATACTAAAGGCCCAGGTTCTATAAGCTGTATAATATATGATGCTAAGGGGTCAGGATCTATGTACTGTATGATATATGATGCTAAGGGGTCAGGTTCTATGTACTGTATAATATATGATGCTAAGAGGAAGGTTCTATGTATTGTATAATATATTATGCTAAGGGGTCAGGTTCTATGTACTGTACAACATATGATGCTAAGGGGCCAGGTTCTATGTACTGTATAATATATGATGCTAAGAGGAAGGTTCTATGTATTGTATAATATATTATGCTAAGGGCCCAGGTTCGATGTACTGTATAATATATCATGCTAAGGGGTCAGGTTCTATGTACTGTACAATGTATGATGCTAAGGGGTCAGGATCTATGTACTGTATGATATATGATGCTAAGGGGTCAGGTTCTATGTACTGTGTAATATATGATGCTAAGAGGAAGGTTCTATGTATTGTGTAATATATGATGCTAAGGGGTCAGATTCTATGTACTGTACAATGTATGATGCTAAGGGGTCATGTTCTATGTACTGTATAATATATGATGCTAAGGGGTCAGGTTCTATGTACTGTATAATATATGATGCTAAGGGGTCAGGTTCTATGTACTGTATAATATATGATGCTAAGGGGTCAGGTTCTATGTACTGTATAATATATGATGCTAAGGGGTCAGGTTCTATGTGCTGTGTAATATATGATGCTAAGGGGTCAGGATCTATGTACTGTATAATATATTATGCTAAAGGGTCAGGTTCTATGTACTGTATAATATATTATGCTAAAGGGTCAGGTTCTATGTACTGTATAATATATGATGCTAAGAGGAAGGTTCTATGTATTGTATAATATATGATGCTAAAGGGTCAGGTTCTATGTACTGTATAATATATGATGCTAAGAGGAAGGTTCTATGTATTGTATAATATATGATGCTAAGGGGTCAGGATCTATGTACTGTATAATATATTATGCTAAAGGGTCAGGTTCTATGTACTGTATAATATATTATGCTAAAGGGTCAGGTTCTATGTACTGTATAATATATGATGCTAAGAGGAAGGTTCTATGTATTGTATAATATATGATGCTAAGGGGTCAGGTTCTATGTACTGTACAATGTATGATGCTAAGTGTAATGAAGCGTCAGCGGAGTGAGGATCCATCTGCAGTTTATTGCAAGTCAGACTCACAAGCAGTAAAAGATGCAATAGAGACAGCGTAAGCTGGAACAGGCCGAGGTCAGGGTAGGCAGCAAACATGCAAATTCCAAAGACAGGCAGAGTTCTGGGGAGGCAGCAAACTTACAGAGTCCAAGGGCAGGCAAAGATCAGGGCAGGCAGCAAACAAATCAAGGGTAAAATACTAGCAATAGGAATAAACGCTCAGAAAAGTTCACCGGCGCAAAACAAGACTTTGCACTGATACTGTGTAAATGGAGTGCTTAAGTAGTGTGTGTAATGAACTGTAGGTGTGTGTAATTAGTCCCAGGAATGAGGGCCTATGGGAGATGAAGTCCAAATGATAACCAGTTAGTATTCGGGTGATGTCTCCCTCTGGTGGTGCGAGAGAGGTGGTGCGGAACCTTCATTCGTTACACTAAGGGGTCATGTTCTATGTACTGTATAATATATGATGCTAAGGGGTCAGGTTCTATGTACTGTATAATATATGATGCTAAGGGGTCAGGTTCTATGTACTGTATAATATATGATGCTAAGGGGTCAGGTTCTATGTACTGTATAATCTATCATGCTAAGAGGAAGGTTCTATGTACTGTATAATATATGATGCTAAGGGGTCATGTTCTATGTAATGTATAGTATATGATGCTAATGGGTCAGGTTCTATGTACTGTATAATATATGATTCTAATGGGTCAGGTTCTTTGTACTGTGTAATATATGATGCTAAGGGGTCAGTTTCTATGTACTGTATAATATATGATGCTAAGGGGTCAGGCTCCATGTACTGTATAATATATGATGCTAAGGGGTCAGGTTCTATGTACTGTATAATATATGATGCTAAGGGGTCAGGTTCTATGTACTGTATAATATATGATGCTAAGGGGTCAGGTTATATGTACTGTATAATATATGATGCTAAGGGGTCAGGTTCTATGTACTGTATAATATATGAAGCTAAGGGGTCAGGTTCTATGTATTGTATAATATATGATGCTAAGGGGTCAGGTTCTATGTACTGTATAATATATGGTGCTAAGGGGTCAGGTTCTATGTACTGTATAATATATGATGCTAAGGGGTCAGGTTCTATGTACTGTATAATATATGATGCTAAGAGGAAGGTTCTATGTACTGTGTAATATATGATGCTAAGGGGTCATGTGAAGCAGTAAGTCTTCTCCCTCTCTTCAGAATGACATGTCCTCTTCTCCTGTCCTCCACCTTCCTCTTCTCCTCTCCTCCACCTTCCTCCTCTCCTCTCCTCCACCTTCCTCCTTCCTCTTCTCCTCTCCTCCACCTTTCTCTTCTCCTCCACCTTCCTCCTTCCTCTTCTCTTCTCCTCACCTCCACCTTCCTATTCTCCTCTCCTCCACCTTCCTCTTCTCCTCTCCTCCACCTTCCTCTTCTCTTCTCCTCCACCTTCCTCTTCTCTTCTCCTCCACCTTCCTCTTCTCTTCTCCTCCACCTTCCTCCTTCCTCTTCTCCTCTCCTCCACCTTCCTCTTCTCTTCTCCTCCACCTTCCTCTTCTCCTCTCCTCCACCTTCCTCTCCTCCACCTTCCTCTTCTCCTCTCCTCCTCCACCTTCCTCCTTCCTCTCCTCCACCTTCCTCTTCTCCTCTCCTCCTCTTCTCCTCTCCTCCACCTTCCTCTTCTCCTCTCCTCCTCTCCTCTCCTCTCCTCCACCTTCCTCTTCTCCTCTCCTCCACCTTCCTCTTCTACTCTCCTCCACCTCCCTCTTCTCTTCTCCTCCAGTAACTATTTCTGTCTGACTGTAAGTCACTGTGACATGACTGGGGGCACCATTTCCTTACTAGCTGTCACTATGAATCTGTCCCTAATGCCACTATTCTCTATTGGCCCTGGTTATAAAGTAGTGCACAGGGAATAGGGTGCCATTGGGACGCATATAATATAAAATCAGACCTATGTGTGTTGCTGCAGAGTCCTGTATGTTTTTCGTCATCTGGAAGGGAAACATCATTTAGGAGGAGAATGTGTCAAATAAGGAATTCATTATTTAACCCTTTAGATGTGGAACTACTTCTGACACTTTTGTTGAAATACATTTTTTTGAGAGGAAAATAAGGCAACTTTGAAAAGGCTGATTATAACAGTCTAATTTTGCAACAAAGCCTCCTTCACTCATGCTGCTAAACATGCCCTCGTAAAACTGACTATCCTACCAATCCTTGACTTCGGCGATGTCATTTACAGAATAGCCTCCAACACTCTACTCAGCAAATTGGATGTAATCTATCACAGTGCCGTCCGTTTTGTTACCAAAGCCCCATACACTACCCACCACTGCGACCTGCATGCTCTCGTTGGCTGGCCCTCACTACATATTCATTGCCAAACCCACTGACTCCAGGTCATCTATAAGTCTTTATTAGGTAAATCCCCACCTTATCTCAGCTCGCTGGTCACCATAGCAACACCCACCCGTAGCCTGCGCTCCAGCAGGTATATCTCACTGGCCACCCCCAAAGCCAACACCTCCTTTGGCCGCCATTCCTTCCAGTTCTCTGCTGCCAATGACTGGAACGAATTGCAAAAATCCTTGAAGCTAGAGGTTCCTATCTCCCTCACTAACTTTAAGCATCAGCTGTCAGAGCTGCTTATCGATCACTGCACCTGTATACAGCCCTTCTGTAAATAGCCCACACTACTACCTCATCCCCATATTATTATTTATGCTCATTTACACTCCAGTATCTCTATTTGCACATCATCATCTTCACATCTATCACTCCAGTGTTAATGCTAATCTGTAATTTATTTCACCACTATGGCCTATTTATTGTCCTACCTTCCTAACCTTACTGCATTTTGCACTACATTTGCACTCTGTATATAGATTTTCTATTGTGTTTTTGACTATGTTTGTTTACTGTGTAACTCTGTGTTGTTTTTGTCGCACTGCTTTGCTTTGTCTTGGCCAGGTCACAGTTGTAAATGAGAACTTGTTCTCAACTGACCTACCTGGTTAAATAAAGGTGAAATAAAACCTACCTGGTTAAATAAAGGTGAAATAAAAAAATAAAAAATCACACATTAAATCAAATATACTATTTTGTGTGTGAAGAAAAGTTCAGTGAAGAACAAATTCTTATTTATAATGACTGCCAAACTTCAGGGTCAGCCCCTGCTGCAAATTAGGGTTAAGTGCCTTGCTCAAGGATGTTTCACCTTGTCGGCTTGGGTATACAAACCAGCAACCTTTCGGTTACTGGCCCAACACTCTAACCACTAGGCTATCTTCAACCCTGTATATACTACATACAATAAGTACATTTTTGTATACTGTAAAATGAACGGTATCCTTTCAGTTGAGCATACTAGCGCTTTGTCTGTCTACCAGAAGTTGATGATGTTGCTATGCAACCTCTTGCTAGCTTGTTAGCATAACATATTACTAGCTAGACATCATACAATTTCGGGTGTGTTCGTACATTCAATCTGCAGTGCCAGAATGTCCTCTGGGCGTTTGTAAATTAAAAGCTGGTCAGATTGTCCATTTCGTAAAAGTTGAGAGCGCAGACTGGCCGCTCCGGCCGAGGACTAGGGTAGATCAGAGCGTTGAGACGCAGACTGGCCGCTCCGGCCGAGGACTAGGGTGGATCAGAGCGTTGAGACGCAGACTGGCCGCTCCGGCCGAGGACTAGGGTGGATCAGAGCGTTGAGACGCAGACTGGCCGCTCCGGCCGAGGACTAGGGTAGATCAGAGCGTTGAGACGCAGACTGGCCGCTCCGGCCGAGGACTAGGGTGGATCAGAGCGTTGAGACGCAGACTGGCCGCTCCGGCCGAGGACTAGGGTGGATCAGAGCGTTGAGACGCAGACTGGCCGCTCCGGCCGAGGACTAGGGTGGATCAGAGCGTTGAGACGCAGACTGGCCGCTCCGGCCGAGGACTAGGGTGGATCAGAGCGTTGAGACGCAGACTGGCCGCTCCGGCCGAGGACTAGGGTGGATCAGAGCGTTGAGACGCAGACTGGCCGCTCCGGCCGAGGACTAGGGTGGATCAGAGCGTTGAGACGCAGACTGGCCGCTCCGGCCGAGGACTAGGGTGGATCAGAGCGTTCTGACCTCACAACGGCAGTAAAGCACCTAAGCTAACTAACGTTGGCTAGCTTGCTAGCTACTTCCAGACACAAATGAGAACACCTCACTTCTTACCATTTTACTGACACCGGCCATATATTCAATGGGTGTTGAGCGTTCATAAATTCATCAGTTCTTCTGCTCTCTGGTACACTCAGATGAGAGCGCTCTGAACTCGGAGTAGATAGCCAGAGCAAATTAACAATGTCCATTGAGACGCACAACGACTATAACATTTAGCTAAGGATGATGTGAATAATCAAGTTAATAAACGTTGGGTAGTTAGTTAAATAGCAGATAGTTAATATACTGGGAAGTCTGATGAATTAGTAGCCAACTAACGTTACATTAGGTTGCTAGCTAACATACCGGTACATACTGCTGTAATGGTACATACTGCTGTAATGATACATACTGCTGTAATGGTACATACTGATGTAATGGTACATACTGCTGTAATGGTACATACTGCTGTAATGATACATACTGCTGTAATGGTGCATACTGCTGTAATGGTACATACTGCTGTAATGGTACATACTGATGTAATGGTACATACTGATGTAATGGTGCATACTGCTGTAATGGTACATACTGCTGTAATGGTACATACTGCTGTAATGGTACATACTGATGTAATGGTACATACTGATGTAATGGTGCATACTGCTGTAATGATACATACTGCTGTAATGGTGCATACTGCTGTAATGGTACATACTGATGTAATGGTACATACTGATGTAATGGTGCATACTGCTGTAATGGTACATACTGATGTAATGATACATACTGCTGTAATGGTGCATACTGCTGTAATGGTACATACTGATGTAATGGTACATACTGCTGTAATGGTACATACTGATGTAATGATACATACTGCTGTAATGGTGCATACTGCTGTAATGGTGCATACTGCTGTAATGGTACATACTGCTGCAATGGTACATACTGCTGCAATGGTACATACTGCTGTAATGTAAGGGGGTACCGTTACCGAGTCAATGTGCAGGGGTACAGGTTAGTAACAAGGTTATATACAGGGGGTACTATGTAAATAATCTGGTTGGCCATTTGACTACTTGTTCAGCAGTCTTATGGCTTGAGGGTAGAAGCTGTTAAGAAGACTTTTGGTCCTAGACTTGGCGCTCTGATTCCGCTTGCCGTGCAGTAGCAGAGAGAACAGTCCATGACTAGGCTGGCTAGTCGCTAGCACAGACTGGAATACAATATAATGTATGTTCCTGTTTGTGTCCCAGTCGCTAACACAGACTGGAATACAATATAATGTATGTTCCTGTTTGTGTCCCAGTCACTAGCACAGACTGGAATACAATATAATGTTTGTTCCTGTTTGTGTCCCAGTCGCTAGCACAGACTGGAATACAATATAATGTATGTTCCTGTTTGTGTCCCAGTCGCTAACACAGACTGGAATACAATATAATGTATGTTCCTGTTTGTGTCCCAGTCGCTAACACAGACTGGAATACAATATAATGTATGTTCCTGTTTGTGTCCCAGTCACTAGCACAGACTGGAATACAATATAATGTATGTTCCTGTTTGTTTTGCCTTTTTGAGAGGAGATGTTGCAGCTAACTAACAGGAGATGAGAGGTAGCTATTGTTCCAGATATAACTCACAGTAAGTATCCCTGTCCTCATGAATATCCCTCCTCATTGGAGAGAAACCAACGCTCTCCATTCCCTGCTGCCTTGGATCAAATTTATTTTATTCAATCAAATTTATTTATAAAGCGCTTTTTACATCAGCCGAAGTCACAAAGTGCTATACAGAAACCCAGCCTAAAACCCCAAACAGCAAGCAATGCAGATGTAGAAGCACGGTGGCTAGGAAAAACTCCCTAGATAGATAGATAGGTACTTTATTGATCCCCCGGGGGGGAAATTTCATTGTCAAGCAGCTACAACACAACACAGGGCAGGTGCAAAATGCCACAACGAAAGTACACAAAAGACAGATACACGGTACATGATACATAGAGCGGCAGTATGAAAAAGTATAGAAATACAAGATATCTGGAGTGCAAAAAAAATAAAAGCTATAAAAAAGACATTGCATAGTATGGGTGGTTGGCTGAATATGTACACTATACATTGGTGGATGTTGGATGGTTAACTATACTATACAGGTCGATGGCAGAGAAATACTTCAGTAGCTAAAAATGCCTATGATATGAGCGAGGGTAATAATAGTTTACTTAATAGACAGACTGGGTAAATGAACAGGTAAGTGAAAATTTTGCATGGTTAAATTAGCTGTACAGTTAGGTATACAGTTATATTTACAGATAAGTGAATACTTGCATGGTTACACAAACTGTACAGGTAAATGACAGGAAGAGATACTTTAATAGCTAAATGTGTGTATGATATCATTTGGGGTAATAATAGTAATTCCCTTAAAATACAGTCCTTAGTGCGCAGGGTTTAATTACAGATAAACGCACGTATTGCACATTCGATATACTTAAAGCAATGAGAAAAGGTGCAACTGGCAGGATACTAATATGCATTCCTGAGTGAATGCCCAATAATTACTTACAATATTGCATGTGATATAATATAACAACTGTACATGAGTATGTATAAACAGACCTGTATGAATAAATAGGTCCTGAGTGGATCAGTGCTGACGGACCAGAGTTACTCACGGATGGATGCATAATTGTTAAACTAGGTTCTAGCACCCCAACAGTTCCAGATCTATGTTGTCGACGGCACGGCACCCCGGTGAGGCATTATATAGTCTAATAGCCGCCGGCAGGAAGGACCTCCTGTAGCGCTCTCTGGCACACCGTGGTGGGATCAGTCTGTGACTGAAAGTGCTCCTCTGCGTCATAACCATAGTGTGCAGAGGGTGGGTGACGTTGTCCATGATGGCCAGCAGTTTGGCCAGGATCCGTCTCTCCGCCACCTCCTCTAGAGTGTCAAGGCTCATCCCCAGGACAGAGCTAGCCTTCCTGATCAGCTTATTTACCCGAGAAGCATCACCGGCTTTGATGTTTGCTCCCCAGCACACCACTGCAAAAAAGATGGCACTGGCCACCACAGACTGGTAGAAGGTATGCAGTTGTTTACTGCACACGTTGAAGGACCTGAGCCTCCTCAGAAAGTAGAGTCGGCTCTGGCCCTTTTTGTACAGGGCCCCGGTGTTACCGGCCCATTCCAGCCTGTTGTCCATATGGACACCCAGGAACTTGTATGACCCAACCTTTTCCACATCCATCCCCTGTATAGGGACTGCAGTCAGTTGGGCCTTGGTTCTCCTGAAGTCCACCACCATCTCCTTTGTTTTGCTGATGTTGAGCTGAAGGTGGTTCTGCTCACACCACAACACAAAGTCACTGATTGTGCTCCTGTACTCCTCCTCCTGCCTAGGAAGAAAGCCTAGGAAGAAACCTAGAGAGGAACCAGGCTCTGAGGGCTGGCCAGTCCTCTTCTGGCTGTACTGGGTGGAGATTATAACAATTCATGGCCATTAAGGCCAGTTCTTTCTGGCCTTAACGGTGTTCAAATGTTCATAGATGACCAGCAGGGTCAAATAATACTAAAAGTAGTTGTGGAGGTTGCAACAGGTAAATACATCAGGAGTGAATGTCACTTGGCTTTTCAGTGCAATAGAGCGCAGGTGCGGTAGAGAGAGAGCGAGATGAAAACAGCAGGTCTGGGACAAGGTGGCACGTCCAATGAACAGGTCAGGGTTCCATAACCGCAGGCAGAGGAGTTGAAACCGGTGCAGCAGCATGACCAGGTGGACTGGGGACAGCTAGGAGTCATCAGGGCAGGTGGTCCTGAAGCATGGTCCTCCGGGTAGGCTCAGGTCCTCCAGGAGAGGAGGTAGAGTGGGAGAGAGAGAGAATTAGAGGGAGCATACTTAAATTCACACAAGACACTGGATAATAACATCAGATTTAACAAACTGACCCTAGCCCCTCGGCACATAGACTATTGCAGCATAGATACTGGAGGCTGAGACAGGGGGGGGTCAGGAGACACTGTGGCCCCCTCCGACAATACCCAGACAATACCCCCGGACAGGGCCAAACCAGGCAGGATATAACCTCACCCACTCTGCCAAGCACAGCCCCTACACCAATAGAGGGATATCAACAACCACCAACTTACTACCCTGAGACAAGGCTGAGTATAGTCCACGAAAGATCCCCTCCACTGCACAAGCCAGAGGGGGCGACAAACCGGACAGGAAGTGACGCACCCCTCCTAGGAATGGCATGTAAAGCACCAGTAAGCCAGTGACTCAGCCCCCGTAATAGGGTCAGAGGCAGAGAATCCCAATGGAGAGACGGGAGCTGGCCAGGCAGAGACAGCAAGGGTGGTTCGTCGCTCCAGAGCCTTGTCGTTGGGCCAGACTACACTCAATCATAGGACATACTGAAGAGATGAGTCTTCAGTAAAGACTTAAAGGTCGAGACAGAGTCTGCGTCTCTCACATGAATAGGCAGACCATTCCATTAAAAAAAAGCCCTGCCTCCAGCTGTTTGCTTAGAGATTCTAGGGACAATAAGGAGGCCTGCGTCTTGTGACCGGAGCGTACGTGTAGGTATGTACGGCAGGACCAATTCTGAGAGATAAGTAGGAGCAAGCCCATGTAATGCTTTGTAGGTTAGCAGTAAAACCTTGAAATCAGCCCTAGCCTTAACAGGAAGCCAGTGTAGAGAGGCTAGCATGGGAGTAATATGATCAAATCTTTTGGTTCTAGTCAAGATTCTAGCAGCCGTGTTTAGCACTAATTGAAGTTTATTTAGTGCTTTATCCGGGTAGCCTGAGAGTAGAGCATTGCAGTAATCTAATCTAGAAGTGACAAAAGCATGGATTAGTTTTTCCGCATAATTTCTGGACAGAAAATGTCAGATTTTTGCAATGTTACGAAGATGGAAAAAAGCTATCCTTGAAATATTCTTTATATGTTCATTAAAAGAGAGATCCAGGTCCAGAGTAATGCCAAGGTCCTTCACAGTTTTTTGGGAGACGACTGTACAACCATCAAGATTAATTGTCAGATCCAAAAGCAGATCTCTTTGTTTCTTGGGAACTAGAACTAGCATCTCTGTTTTGTCAGAATTTAAAAGTAAAAAATTTGCCGCCATCCACTTCCTTATGTCTGAAACACAGGCTTCCAGGGCAGGCAATTTTGGTGCATCACCATGTTTCATCGAAATGTACAGCTGTGTGTCGTCCGCATAGCAATGGAAGTTAACATTATGTTTCCGAATGACATCACCAAGAGGTAAAATATATAGTGAAAACAAAAGGCCCTAAAACGGAACCTTGAGGAACACCGAAACATACAATTGATTTGTCAGAGGACAAACCATCCACGGAGACAAACTGATATCTCCGACAGATAAGATCTAAACCAGGCAAGAACTTGTCCGTGTAGACCAATTAAGGTTTCCAATCTCTCCAAAAGAATATGATGGTCGATTGTGTCAAAAGCAGCACTAAGGTCTAAGAGCACGAGAACAGATGCAGAGCCCTGGTCTGACACCATTAAAAGGTTGTTTACCACTTTCACAAGTGCATTCTCAGTGCTATGATGGGGTCTAAAACCAGACTGATGTGTTTCGTATACATTATCATTTGTCTTCAGGAAGGCAGTGAGTTGCTGCGCAACAGCTTTTTCTAAGATTTTTGAGAGAAATGGGAGATTCGATATAGGCCGATAGTTTTTTACATTTTCTGGGTCAAGGCTTGGCTTTTTCAAGAGCGGCTTTATTACTGCCACTTTTAGAGAGTTTGGTACACATCCGGTGGAGAGGGAGACATTTATTATGTTCAGCATAGGAGGGCCGAGCACAGGAAGTAGCTCTTTCAGTAGTTTAGTTGGAATAGGGTCCAGTATGCAGGTTGAAGGTTTAGAGGCCATGACAATTTTCATGAATGTGTCAAGAGATACAGGATTAAAAACTTGAGTGTCTCCATTGATCCGAGGTCCTGGCAGTTCTGTCAGACTCAGGACAGCTGAGCTTTGGGGAAATATGCATATTCAAAGAGGAGTCTGTAATTTGCTTTCTAATGATAATGATCTTTTCGTTGAAGAAGTTCATGAATTCATCACTGCTGAAGTGAAGGGCATCCTCTCTTGGGGAATGCTGATTTTTAGTTAGCTTTGCAACAGTATCAAATAGAAATGTAGGATTATTCTTATTCTCCTCAATTAGGTTGGAAACATAGGATGATCTAGCAGCAGTGAGGACTCTTAGATATTGCACTGTACTTTCTTTCCAAGCTAGTAGGAAGACTTCCAGTTTGGTGGAGCGCCATTTCTGTTCCAGTTTTCTGGAAGCTTGCTTCAGAGCTCGGGTATTTTCTGTGTACCAGGGAGCTAGTTTCTTTTGGCAAATGTTTTTTGTTTTTAGGGGTGCGACTGCATCTAGGGTATTAGGCAAGGTTAAATTTAGATCCTCAGTTTGATAGTTAACTGACTTTTGTACTCCGACGTCCTTGGATAGGTGGAGGGAATCTGGAAGAGCATCTAGGAATCTTTGGGTTGTCCGAGAATTTATAGCACGGCTTTTGATGATCCTTGGTTGGAGTCTGAGTAGATTATTTGTTGCGATTGCAAACTAAATAAAATGGTGGTCCGATAGTCCAGGATTATGAGGAAAAACATTTAGATCCACAATATTTATTCCACGGGACAGAACTAGATCCAGGGTATGACTGTGGCAATGAGTAGGTCCGGAGACATGTTGGTCAAAACCCACTGAGTCGATGATGGCGCCGAAAGCCTTTTGTAGTGGATCTGTGGATTTTTCCATGTGAATGTTCAAGTCACCAAAAATTTGAATATTATCTGCCATGACTACAAGGTCTGATAGGAGAACTCAGTAAGGAACTCTGTATAAGGCCCAGGAGGCCTGTAAACAGTAGCTATAAAAAGTGATTGAGTAGGCTGCATAGATTTCATGACTAGAAGCTCCAAAGATGAAAACGCTGTCCTTTTTTGGGGGGTAAATTGAAATGTGCTATCGTAAATGTTAGCAACACCTCCGCCTTTGCGGGATGCGCGGGGGACATGGTCACTAGTGTAACCAGGAGGAGAGGCCTCGTTTAACACAGTAAATTCATCAGGCTTAAGCCATGTTTCAGTCAGGCCAATCACATCAAGATTATGATCAGTGATTAGTTCATAGACTATAACTGCCTTGGAAGTGAGGGATCTAACATTAAGTAACCCTATTTTAAGAAGTGAGATATCACAACCTCTTTCAATAATGACAGGAATGGAGGAGGTCTTTATTCCAGTGAGATTACTAAGGCGAACACCGCCATGTTTAGGTTTGCTCAACCTAGATCGAGGCACAGACACGGTCTCAATGGGGGTAACTGAGCTGACTACACTGACTGTGCTAGTGTCAGACTCCACTAAACTGGCAGGCTGGCTGTGGTTCCTCCACACATTGAGACAAAAATACATTTTTCAGCACTCAAGACACTACTATGACTATAGAAACAACTCCAGGGACGTTCATGCAATTTATCAGCCAATGTAGGAAAACAAGACAGGCAGAGACATCCCTTAATGCACTTTGACAGAGAGGGATGTGAAAATTGCTATTTCACACTTGTTTCTTCTGAGTAAGGTTTATTACTATGTATGTTATCATGTAGATCGATAGCTGATCTGAGGGACAGGTACAACATCTCAATCACAATCTGTCCTTGATTGCATCCCAAATAGGAACCTATTTCCTATATCAAATCAAATGCTCGAAATACAACAGGTGTAGACCTTACAGTGAAATGCTTACTAACAAGCCCTTAACCAACAATACAACAGGTGTAGACCTTACAGTGAAATGCTTACTAACAAGCCCTTAACCAACAATACAACAGGTGTAGACCGTACAGTGAAATGCTTACTTACAAGCCCTTAACCAACAATACAACAGGTGTAGACCTTACAGTGAAATGCTTACTTACAAGCCCTTAACCAACAATGCAGTTTTAAGAAAAATAACTGTAACGAGGCTATATTCAGGGGTACCGGTACAGAGGCAATGTGCAGGGGGGCACAGGTTAGTCAAGCTAATTGAGGTAATATATACATGTAGGTAGAGTTAACCTCTTAAGGATAGTACCCTTTTTTTCAGTCTTCACCTAACAAGACATACCCAACTCTAACTGCCTGTATCTCAGGACCTGAAGCAAGGATATGCATATTCTTGATACCATTTGAAAGGAAGCACTTTGAAGTTTGTGGAAATGTGAAATGAATGTAGGAGAATATAAAACATTAGATTTGGTAAAAGATAATACAAAGACAAAAACATGCCTTTTTTTTTTTGTCACATCAACTTTGAAATGCAAGAGAAAGGACATGATCCTGGCCAAACTGCTGGCCATCATGGACAATGTCACCCACCCTCTGCATGTCATGACTGATCCCACCACGGTGTGCCAGAGAGCGCTACAGGAGGTCCTTCCTGCCGGCGGCTATTAGACTATATAATGCCTCACCGGGGTGCTGTGCCGTCGGCAACATAGATCTGGAACTGTTGGGGTGTTAGGACCTAGTTTAACAATTATGCATCCATCCGTGAGTAACTCTGGTCCGTAATCACTCATTCACTCAGGACTTATTAATTCAGGACTGTATATACACATATTCATGTACAGTTGTTATATCATATCACATGCAATATTGTAAGTAATTCTTGGACTGAACTTATCTAGTCATTCACTCAGGAATGCATATTAGTATCCTGTCAGTCGTATCTTTTTTCATTGCTTTTAGTATATCGAATGTGCAATACGTGTAATTAAACCCTGTGCACTAAGGACTGTATTTTAAGGGAATTATTATTATAACCCTAAATTATATCATACACACATTTAGATATTTAAGTATCTCTTCCATGCAAAATGTTCACTTACCTGTTCATTTACCCAGTCTGTCTATTAAGTAAACTATTATTACCCTCGCTCATATCATAGGCATTTTTAGCTACTGAAGTATTTCTCTGCCATCGACCTGTATAGTATAGTTAACCATCCAACATCCACCAATGTATAGTGTACATATTCAGCCAACCACCCATACTATGCAATGTCTTTTTATAGCTTTTTTTTGCACTCCAGATATCTTGTATTTCTATACTTTTTCATACTGCCGCTCTATGTGTCATGTACCGTGTATCTGTCTTTTGTGTACTTTCGTTGTGGCATTTTGCACCTGCCCTGTGTTTTGTTGTTGTAGCTGCTTGACAAAAAATTTCCCCCTCGGGGATCAATAAAGTATCTATCTATCTATCTATCTATCTATCTATCTATCTATCTATCTATCTATCTATCTATCTATCTATCTATCTATCTATCTATCTATCTATCTATCTATCTATCTATCTATCTATCTATCTATCTATCTATCTATCTATCTATCTATCTATCTATCTATCTATCTATCTATCTATCTGGCTCTGGCCATAGAGAAGCTTTGCTTCTCTATATTTCTATGGTCAGAGTCTGGCAGATCTATTATTTCTACGTCTGTGTGGTGTTGTGTGTGGGATCCCTAATTAGAGGCAGCTGCTAGGCATTACCTCTAATTAGAGATCTTACTTATATGTCTGTGTTCCACTCCGTTGGCGTGGTTCATTGTTGTATGTTGTCTCGTGTTCGTGAGTACGTGTGTTTCAGTTTCATTTGATATTTTGAATAGTTCGCACCCGTGTAGTTTATTCATTTAATAAACATGTCGAACTATCGATACGCTGCGCCTTGGTCTCTCTACACACCCGAACGTGACAGAATGAACCACCACCCGACCAAGCAGCGTAAAACTGGAGCTAAGGAGAGAAAAGGAAGACAGCGGCGTAATCGTGGAAACGGAGCCCGTAGTCAACCCCAGGAACATTTCGGGAGGGGGGGCTATGGGGGTGGTCTGGGTTTGAGGAGGACAAGCCAGTACCACTCTCCATGTGGGATACACTGTGCCCTAAATATAAATGGGGGGTGCAAAGTGTTGAAGAGGAGGAATATTTGGAGAGACATTTTGGAGATGTTCTGGAGGAAATGTGGGAGATCGCGGAAGAGGTAGAAAGGGAAATGTCGGAGTGGAATAGTCCGTGTCCAGTCGCCTACTCCACTCCCATGAAAGAGCAGTCCGATTTACCGGTGCCCAGTCGGGGTCCGGCCGTCTGCTCTACTCCAGTGCCAGAGCAGTCCGCTCCACCGGTGCCCAGTCTGGGTCCGGCCGTCTGCTATACTCCAGTGCGCCTCTCCAGTCCGGTACGTCATGTGCCTGCTCCTCGCACTCGCCCTGAGGTGCGTGTCACCAGTCCGGTGCCATCAGTGCCGACTCCATGCACCAGGCCTCCAGTGCGCCTCTCCAGTCCGGTACGTCCTGTGCCTGCTCCCCGCACTAGCCCTGAGGTGCGTGTTATTAGTCCTGTGCCACATGTGCCGACTCCACGCACCAGGCTTCCAGTGCGCGTCTCCAGTCAGGTACGTCCTGTGCCTGCTCCCCGCACTCGCCCTGAAGTGCGTGTCGCTAGTTCGGTGCCACATGTGCCGACTCCTGTAGTAGAAAAAACTCTTCCTCTTAAAAACGAAGGCACTTCTGGAGTTTGTAGAAGCAAGATAGACTTTATTGCAAAAAGACAACAAAGCCGAGTGCCCTGCAGGAACCACTCCCCGCACGAACCACTCCCGTACATCTCTAAGTTTTTGGCTTATGTACAAGTTGTTAAATGTTTATTCATTAGACACAGTTCTCACAGCTCCACCCATTCTATTTTCCTCCAAAAAACTCCTGATGCTATTTCTTGTTTTCTCCTTATTTGGAGATAACATTGGCACAGAATACATGTCTAGTTGTAAGCCAGAAAAATGGGAGGTACACAGGAAGCCTTTACCCCTGGGGGAGTGTCCTGACTCCGGTGACATCCTTCTGGTCAAAGGTCAACCTGCTGAGGGGTAGGGGGTTGCCTACACCCTACTCTCATCTGCTGAGGACAAAGAGATCTTGTTTCTGCTTTAAAACATTCCAAGATAAGTATATTCAGGGAGCTATAAGGAATTTGAAATTATACAATAACTATAAAGAATTGGAATTTACACAATACTCCACGCACCAGGCCTCCAGTGCGCCTCTCCAGTCCGGTACGTCCTGTGCCTGCTCCCCGCACTAGCCCTGAGGTGCGTGTTATTAGTCCAGTGCCACCAGTGCCGACTCCACGCACCAGGCTTCCAGTGCGCGTCTCTAGTCCGGTACGTCCCGTGCCGACTCCCCGCACTCCACCTCCAGTGCGTGTGCCCAGCCAGGTTCCTCCAGTGCCGGCTCCACGCACCAGGCCTCCAGTGCGCCTCTCCAGTCCGGTACGTCCCGTGCCGACTCCCCGCACTCGACCTCCAGTGCGTGTGCCCAGCCAGGTACCTCCAGTGCCGGCTCCACGCACCAGACCGTCGGTGCGCCTCATCAGCCCGGAGCCTCCCGTGATGGTCGACAGCCCGGAACCTCCCGTGACGGTCGACAGCCCGGAGCCTCCCGTGACGGTCGACAACCCGGAGCCTCCCGTGACGGTCGACAGCCCGGAGCCTCCCGTGACGCTCGACAGCCCGGAGCCTCCCGTGACGCTCGACAGCCCAGCCCGGAGCCTCCCGTGACGCTCGACAGCCCAGCCCGGAGCCTCCCGTGACGCTCGACAGCCCAGCCCGGAGCCTCCCGTGACGCTCGACAGCCCAGCCCGAAGCCTCCCGTGACGCTCGACAGCCCGGAGCCTCCCGTGACGCTCGACAGCCCGGAGCCTCCCGTGACGCTCGACAGCCCGGAGCCTCCCGTGACGCTCGACAGCCCGGAGCCTCCCGTGACGCTCGACAGCCCAGCCCGGAGCCTCCCGTGACGCTCGACAGCCCAGCCCGGAGCCTCCCGTGGCGCTCGACAGCCCGGAGCCTCCCGTGACGCTCGACAGCCCGGAGCCTCCCGTGACGCTCGACAGCCCGGAGCCTCCCGTGACGCTCGACAGCCCGGAGCCTCCCGTGACGCTCGACAGCCCGGAGCCTCCCGTGACGCTCGACAGCCCAGCCCGGAGCCTCCCGTGACGCTCGACAGCCCAGCCCGGAGCCTCCCGTGGCGCTCGACAGCCCAGCCCGGAGCCTCCCGTGACGCTCGACAGCCCAGCCCGGAGCCTCCCGTGACGCTCGACAGCCCGGAGCCTCCCGTGATGATTGAAAGGCCGGAGTCGCCTGCCACACCGGTGCCCAGTCCTGGCCCGGTTATTTGCCCCGCTCCATGGCCTGAGCCTTTTTCCCCACCATTGTTGTTTCCAGGACCGGTGGGTTGCCCCTTTATATGGCCGGAGTCGCCTGCCACACCGGTGCCCAGTCCTGGCCCGGTTATTTGCCCCGCTCCATGGCCTGAACTTTTTGCCCCACCATGGTCATTTCCAGGACCGGTTGGTTGCCCCTTTAAATGGCCTGAATCGCCAGCCACACCGGGGCCCAGTCCGGGCCCAGTAGAAATGAGGAGGAAGACATCCACTTCGCCGGGGCCTGAACCGCCACCGGCGATGGTTAATGTTTGATGTTTTTCCCTCCCTGACCCTTCCCTCATGTTTTGTGTTTGTTTTTCTTGCGACCGGGAGTCCGCGCCTTTGGGGGGGGGTACTGTCAGGCTCTGGCCATAGAGAAGCTTTGCTTCTCTATATTTCTATGGTCAGAGTCTGGCAGATCTATTATTTCTACGTCTGTGTGGTGTTGTGTGTGGGATCCCTAATTAGAGGCAGCTGCTAGGCATTACCTCTAATTAGGGATCTTACTTATATGTCTGTGTTCCACTCCGTTGGCGTGGTTCATTGTTGTATGTTGTCTCGTGTTCGTGAGTACGTGTGTTTCAGTTTCATTTGTTATTTTGTATAGTTCGCACCTGTGTAGTTTATTCATTTAATAAACATGTCGAACTATCGATACGCTGCGCCTTGGTCTCTCTACACACCCGAACGTGACACTATCTATCTATCTATCTATCTATCTATCTATCTATCTATCTATCTATCTATCTATCTATCTATCTATCTATCTATCTATCTATCTATCTATCTATCTATCTATCTATCTATCTATCTATCTATCTATCTATCTATCTATCTATCTATCTATCTATCTATCTATCTATCTATCTATCTATCTATCTATCTATCTATCTATCTATCTATCTATCTGTCTATCTATCTGTCTATCTGTCTGTCTATCTGTCTGTCTGTCTGTCATTTACCTGTACAGATAATGTAACCATGCAAATATTCACTTACCTGTACATTTAAGCAGACTGTATATTAAGTAAACTATTATTACCCTTGCTTATATCATATGCACATTTAGCTATTTAAGTATTTATATCAACTTGCAATAATTCTATAATTTTTTCACCTAACACTATAACAATGTATAGTGTACATATTCAGTCATTCACTGTCACGTTAGGGTGTGTGGAGAGACCAAGGCGCAGCGCAGTGATAGTTCGACATAAAGTTTATTGATATAAACTATACTTGATGAGAACTATACAAAACAATAAAGAATATACAGCAACGGAGAACACACTTACTTTGACGACGGACATAATGACCCACACCTAGGGTGTGGAACACACTAACATATGTTGGATCCCTAATTAGAGACAATGACCCACACCTAGGAGGAAAATAACTTTGTCTGTGGCGGTTCTGGCCCCGGCGAAGTAGACAGCTTCCTCCCTGACCCCTTTCTAATGACCGGGCCCGGACTGGGCACCGGTGTGGCGAACGGCTCCTGCCATGGAGGGGGGCAGATGACCGGACCCGGACTGGGCATTGGTGGGGCAAACGACTCTGGCCAGGGAGCGGGCAGACGACCGGGCCCGGACTGGGCACCGGATTGGCAGGCGACTCCGGCCATGGAGTGCGGCAGACGACCTGTGGGGTAAATGACTCCGGCCATGGAGCGGGGCAGATAACCGGGCCCGAACTGGGCACCGGTGTGGCAGGCGACTCCGGCCAAGGAGCGGGTCAGACGACCGGTTCTGGAATGGGCACTGGTGTGGCGAACGGCTCCGGCCATGGAGTGGGGCGGACTGCTCTGGCTCGGGTGTGGAGCAGATGACCGGACCCGGACTGGTCACCGGTACAGCGAAAGGTCGGGTGCGGAGGGCAGAGCAGCGGTCCGGACCCGGACTGGGCACCAATGGAGCGGACTGCTCTGGCCCTGGAGCGGAGCAGACGACCGGACCCAGACTGGGTACCTGTGGAGCGGACTGCTCTGGCTGGGGAGTGGAGCAGACGACCGGACCCGGACTGGGCACCGGTGGAGCGGACTTCTCTGGCATGGGAGTGGAGCAGATGACCGGACCTGGACTGGGCACGGGTGGATCGGACTGCTCCGGCACTGGAGTGGAGCCAACGACCGGACCATGACTGGGCCACTCCGTCATCTCCTTCTCGACCTCTTCCTTCATTTGCCTCATCTCCTCTAATATCCCTCCATAGTATTCCTCCAAATACTCCTCTTCCTCCTTACTTTGCACCCCCCAATAGTACTCTGGCCTCACCATAGTCCACATGGGGAGTGGTACTGGCGCTTCTTCCTCGTTGCCAGACCACCCCCATAGCCCCCCACATTTTTTTTCTTGGGGTTGCTTTCGGGCTTTACACCTTCCTGAGATCCGATTTCGCCGCTGTCCTCCCTTCTTCTCCTTCTCTCCCGAATTGCGCTGCTTGGTCAATTGGTGGTTAATTTTGTCACGTGCGGGTGTGTGGAGAGACCAAGGCGCAGCAAAGTGATAGTTCGACATAAAGTTTATTGATATAAACTATACTTAATCAGAACTATGCAAAAACAACAAAGAATATACAACAACGGAGAACACAATTACTTTAAATACGGACATGGAGATAATGAACCACACCTAGGGTGTGGAACATACTAACATATGTAGGATCCCTAATTAGAGACAATGACCCACACCTAGGGTGTGGAACATACTAACATATGTAGGATCCCTAATTAGAGACAATGCATGGCAGCTGCCTCTAATTAGGGATCCAACACAAAACACCACATAGAACTACACACATAGACCTGTCAGACGCTGACCATGGCTACATAGAGACGCAATAGGCTTCTCTATGGCCAGAGCCTGACATTCACTCACACTATGCAATGCCTTTTTATAGCGTTTTGCACTCCAGACTTCTTGTATTTTTATACTTTTTCATGCTGCCGCACTATTTATCATGTATAGTGTATCTGTCTTTTGTGTATTTTGTTCTAGCATTTTGCACCTGCCCTGTGTTTTTTCATAGCTGCTTGACGAAGTAATTTCCCTTCGGAGATCAATAAAGTACCTACCTACCTACCTACCTATCTAATATTACTTAGGAGTCCAGGTGCAATTTAGATTCTGGCCACTAGATGACAGCAGTGTATGTGCAATGTTTTAGACATATCCAATTACTGTACAAAATATTGTATAAAGTCTGCCCAAATCTGCCTATTATTTTATTGATACATTTTCAAGAACAAAACTGTGCACTCTCCTCAAACAATAGCATGGTATTTTTTCACTAGCTACTGTAAATTGGACTGGGCACCGGTGGGGTAAACGGCTCCGGCTATGGAGTGGAGCAGACCACCGGACCAGGACTGGGCACCGGTGGAGCGGACTGCTCAGGCACTGGAGCGGAGCAGACGGCCGGACCCGGACTAGGCAACGGTGGAGCGGACTGCTCAGGCACTGGAGCGGAGCAGACGGCCGGACCCGGACTGGGCACCGGTGGAGCGGACTGCTCCGGCCCGGGAATGGAGTAGACGACCGGACCTGGACCACTCCGCCATCTCCCTCTCGACCTCTTTCTCTTTCTCCCTCAATTCTTCCAGAACCTCTCCAAAATGCTCCTCCAAATACACCTCCAGCTCCTTGCTCTGCGCCCCCCATTTGTACCTTGGCCTCTCCTTGCTCCATGGGGGGGGACGGGGACGGGGACGGTATTGGCTCTTCCTGCCTGTAGCCAGACCAACATTTTTATTTGCTGATTATTCAAAGTCTAAATGAACGAACTATACAACACAAAAACACAACACTCAAAAATGAAATATATAAGCGTAAATAGCAGACTTACTTCTCCGTGACTTGTGAAATATATAATGACCCACATCCCCGGTGTGGAACATACAAACCTATGTAGGATCCCTAATTAGAGACAATGCACTGCAGCTGCCTCTAATTAGGGATCCAACACAAACCACCACCAGAAACAGAAAGAAAATAACTGTCAGACTCTGACCATGGCTACATAGAGAAGCAAATAGGCTTCTCTATGGCCAGAGCCTGACAAAGCCTAACACAGTAAGGTCGTAATTACTCACTCAAACCCTTTGGAGAGGTGTGGCCCCTTGGGACACCAGTTAGTCCTCTCACTCAAACCCTTTGGAGAGGTGTGGCCCCTTGGGACACCAGTTAGTCCTCTCACTCAAACCCTTTGGAGAGGTGTGGCCCCTTGGAGACACCAGTTAGTCCTCTCACTCAAACCCTTTGGAGAGGTGTGGCCCCTTGGAGACACCAGTTAGTCCTCTCACTCAAACCCTTTGGAGAGGTGTGGCCCCTTGGAGACACCAGTTAGTCCTCTCACTCAAACCCTTTGGAGAGGTGTGGCCCCTTGGGACACCAGTTAGTCCTCTCACTCAAACCCTTGTCATTTTTTTGTCTTATGTTGAACCTACCCCAACATTTCTAGGAATATTATTATCATGTTACTGAATGTATCCAGAGTATCAACAAATGCTGTGAAAAGTACAGTAAATGTAAAATGAGCATTAAATCAATAGTGTAGTGTTTGGATTCATTCTTGTGTCACCTTTAGTCTGATAATGTGTCCATCATCTCCAAACTGTTGTATCCTCACCTTTAGTCTGATAATGTGTCCATCATCTCCAAACTGTTGTATCCTCACCTTTAGTCTGATAATGTGTCCATCATCTCCAAACTGTTGTATCCTCACCTTTAGTCTGATAATGTGTTCCATCATCTCCAAACTGTTGTATCCTCACCTTTAGTCTGATAATGTGTTCCATCATCTCCAAACTGTTATATCCTCACCTTTAGTCTGATAATGTGTTCCATCATCTCCAAACTGTTGTATCCTCACCTTTAGTCTGATAATGTGTTCCATCATCTCCAAACTGTTGTATCCTCACCTTTAATCTGATAATGTGTTCATCATCTCCAAACTGTTGTATCCTCACCTTTAGTCTGATAATGTGTTCCATCATCTCCAAACTGTTGTATCCTCACCTTTAGTCTGATAATGTGTTCCATCATCTCCAAACTGTTGTATCCTCACCTTTAGTCTGATAATGTGTCCATCATCTCCAAACTGTTGTATCCTCACCTTTAGTCTGATAATGTGTCCATCATCTCCAAACTGTTGTATCCTCACCTTTAGTCTGATAATGTGTCCATCATCTCCAAACTGTTGTATCCTCACCTTTAGTCTGATAATGTGTCCATCATCTCCAAACTGTTGTATCCTCACCTTTAGTCTGATAATGTGTTCCATCATCTCCAAACTGTTGTATCCTCACCTTTAGTCTGATAATGTGTTCCATCATCTCCAAACTGTTGTATCCTCACCTTTAGTCTGATAATGTGTTCCATCATCTCCAAACTGTTGTATCCTCACCTTTAGTCTGATAATGTGTTCCATCATCTCCAAACTGTTGTATCCTCACCTTTAGTCTGATAATGTGTTCCATCATCTCCAAACTGTTGTATCCTCACCTTTAGTCTGATAATGTGTTCCATCATCTCCAAACTGTTGTATCCTCACCTTTAGTCTGATAATGTGTTCCATCATCTCCAAACTGTTGTATCCTCACCTTTAGTCTGATAATGTGTTCCATCATCTCCAAACTGTTGTATCCTCACCTTTAGTCTGATAATGTGTTCCATCATCTCCAAACTGTTGTATCCTCACCTTTAGTCTGATAATGTGTCCATCATCTCCAAACTGTTGTATCCTCACCTTTAGTCTGATAATGTGTTCCATCATCTCCAAACTGTTGTATCCTCACCTTTAGTCTGATAATGTGTTCCATCATCTCCAAACTGTTGTATCCTCACCTTTAGTCTGATAATGTGTTCCATCATCTCCAAACTGTTGTATCCTCACCTTTAGTCTGATAATGTGTTCCATCATCTCCAAACTGTTGTATCCTCACCTTTAGTCTGATAATGTGTTCCATCATCTCCAAACTGTTGTATCCTCACCTTTAGTCTGATAATGTGTTCCATCATCTCCAAACTGTTGTATCCTCACCTTTAGTCTGATAATGTGTCCATCATCTCCAAACTGTTGTATCCTCACCTTTAGTCTGATAATGTGTCCATCATCTCCAAACTGTTGTATCCTCACCTTTAGTCTGATAATGTGTTCATCATCTCCAAACTGTTGTATCCTCACCTTTAGTCTGATAATGTGTCCATCATCTCCAAACTGTTGTATCCTCACCTTTAGTCTGATAATGTGTTCCATCATCTCCAAACTGTTGTATCCTCACCTTTAGTCTGATAATGTGTTCCATCATCTCCAAACTGTTGTATCCTCACCTTTAGTCTGATAATGTGTTCCATCATCTCCAAACTGTTGTATCCTCACCTTTAGTCTGATAATGTGTTCCATCATCTCCAAACTGTTGTATCCTCACCTTTAGTCTGATAATGTGTTCCATCATCTCCAAACTGTTGTATCCTCACCTTTAGTCTGATAATGTGTTCCATCATCTACAAACTGTTGTATCCTCACCTTTAGTCTGATAATGTGTTCCATCATCTCCAAACTCTATGTTTTTTTATATTCATTCTGTAAGAAACACTTAATGAAGCATTTCTAATAGATGAGGAAATAGTTTATTCATCATTGATAAAGCATTATTACTTTCTCTTCTACATTATTTATGATTTAATATGATCCATTCTAAGGTGTATGATAATTGTATTTTCATACCTTAATTGATTTATAAACCAAATATAAAATAATAATTATTGCAATTACAAACCAGTTGTATTCTTATTTTATTTATTTTTTATTTTACCTTTATTTAACTAGATAAAGGTATTTAACTCTTATTTACGATGACGGCCTACCAAAAGGCCTCCTGCAGGGACGGGGGCTGGGATTTAAAAAAATATAGGACCAAACACACATCAGGACAAGAGAGACAGCACTACACTACATAAAGAGATACAGCAACACATGACAACACAGCATGGTAGCAACACAACATGACAACAACATGGTAGCAACACAACATGGTAGCAACAACATGACAACAACATGGTAGCAACACAACATGACAACATGGTAGCAACACAACATGGTAGCAACACAACATGGTAGCAACAACATGACAGCATGGTAGCAACACAACATGACAACATGGTAGCAACACAACATGACAACATGGTAGCAACACAACATGACAACATGGTAGCAACACAACATGGTAGCAACAACATGACAACAACATGGTAGCAACAACATGACAACAACATGGTAGCAACACAACATGACAACAACATGGTAGCAACACAACATGACAACAACATGGTAGCAACACAACATGGTAGCAACAACATGACAACAACATGGTAGCAACACAACATGACAACATGGTAGCAACACAACATGACAACATGGTAGCAACACAACATGGTACAAATATTATTGGGCACAGACAACAAGTGTTATTGGTTCATGAAATCATGAAGAAAGCATTAGTTAATTTATACATAATGAATTGGATATTTACTAATGTTTAATGAGTGTGTAAATAAATCTCATCATCAACCCTTACTAATACTGCATTAATAGGGATACTTACAATGCATTTACTAATCGTTAGTTAAGTCTTCTGTGTTGGCTCATGTATGAAAAAACATTTATAAATGACCCAAAGGCTGGCCATGCCTTAAGAAGCCATTCCAGCATCCTCTGGTGCTCCACAAAAGGTTACAAATGACCTGAAACATGTTTATCAACAGTAAAATAGCAGAATGTTGAAGGAAATATGAGCATTTATTGAACATTCCACGATGCAGAACTCTCGCAAACAGCTGACTCCTAAAACCTAACTCGTGCCGTCATTTCTAAAATACACTAATTTTATGCAAAATGAAAAATCAGTGACTTTCGAATACTCCACAGGTAGAGAAACAGGACATCAAAGTCCTCTCTCTCTCTCTCTCTCTCTCTCTCTCTCTCTCTCTCTCTCAGACAACTGTTCATACTGTAGAATATTCGTAGGTTCGTTTTTTGAATAAAGTGATTTCAATCAACTTAACATACAGCAAACTGCTGTCTATTGATCATTCACTCTTTCTTGATCAATGTTTTATATTACCATCATGTTTTTTTAAATGACATATTGGAGGCTAAGAGAGAGAGAGAGAGAGAGAGAGAGAGAGAGAGAGAGAGAGAGAGAGAGAGAGACCTAGGGAGAGGGAGAGGGGGAGGGGGAGGGGGAGAGAGAGAGACCTAGGGAGAGGGAGAGGGAGAGGGAGAGGGGGAGAGGGAGAGACCTAGGGAGAGAGAGAGAGAGAGAGAGAGAGAGAGAGAGAGACTTTTCACCCTATTTTATGTGCAGAGATTCAAAGCGAAGTTTACAGATGACTATGTGAACCACGTGACTACAGAAACATCAAACTCACAGCATGAAATTCACTGCATTATCACATACACTCCTCTTGTTGTCTTTCATTAGAACAGATCGTAAGCACATTAGAAGCCTTTTCTCTACAGCTTTTAGTATTTATACACGTGACAGAATACAAAGTATTTGTCACTCATCACATGACCGATCTCTAAATATCTCTCTGGCTTGTTCATATTTTATGCCTTTTGCGTAATTTAAGGAAAGGAATTAGAGCAGAAAATGAGCCAGATCAGCTGTGGTGCGTTGGGATGGGTGGGGGAGGAGCCTAACCCTAACCCTAACCCTAACCCTAACCCTTCCTTTATATATCCTTTCTCACAACCCACGCTGATGCTTAAGAAGGGTATTTTCTCATTTAGAAAGATTTAAATAAGGGATTTGATTTTAATTGCAGAATGCAGAATATTGTGGAAGGAGGCTCAGACTCACTGCAAACAAATAACAATGAATCTAGTGGAAATGAAGGTTGAGTAATTGAATGTTTGAGTAGTTTACAAACCTCTGAGACATGACTCATTGGATATTCTCACCTCCCTCTTGTTTCACTCTGATGTTTTGAGAATTACTCTTTGCCTCCTGACTTCACTTCAACATTTTGATGAGGAAAGGAGAGAGAGGAGACAAGGAGAGAGGAGACAAGGAGAGAGGAGGCAGGGAGAGAGAGGAGGCAAGGACAGAAAGGTGAGGAAGGACATTGGAGACTAAGCCTCCCCAACAATGATGCTCATAGCAGGACTAAAGAACCAATATCATATTGCTTGTCTCCGGCTTTGTCCCAAAAGGCACCCTATTCACTAAACAGTGCATTATATCTGACCAGGGCTCATAGGGGAAAAGGTGCCATTTCGGACAGATCATCAAAAAATATCTCACTAAAGGCTTTCATCAGAAGGACGAAAGATGATGAGAATTGAGTCAGAAGGGGTGCTTGGTTATCAGTAACAATGCTTGGTCACTCAGAGAGCTGTATCTAGTGGTATAATCATCAGAGAGCTGTATCTGGTAGTTAAATCATCAGAGAGCTGTATCTAATGGTATATTTATCAGAGAGCTGTATATAGTGGTATAATCATCAGAGAGCTGTATATAGTGGTATATTTATCAGAGAGCTGTATCTATTCTTATAGTCATCAGAGAGCTGTATCTAATGGTATATTTATCAGAGAGCTGTATCTAATGCAGCTGGATAGGGCACAGGGCTTGAGGGTTTCAATTATTTTACCTTCCATTTTCTTCATCCATATTCATCACCACATATATACAATACAAACCACAACATATATCCATTACAAACCACAACATATATCCAATACAAACCACAACATATATCCAATACAAACCACAACATATATCCAATACAAACCACAACATATATCCAATACAAACCTGAACATATATCCAATACAAACCCCAACATATAACAAATACAAACCACAACATATATCCAATACAAACCTGAACATATATCCAATACAAACCCCAACATATAACAAATACAAACCACAACATATATCCAATACAAACCACAACATATATCCAATACAAACCTGAACATATATCCAATACAAACCCCAACATATAACAAATACAAACCACAACATATATCCAATACAAACCACAACATATATCCAATACAAACCACAACATATATCCAATACAAACCACAACATATATCCAATACAAACCCTAGAAATACCTGCAGACAAGTACCTTTCCCCACAGCTAGCATCCTCCAGACTTGGGAAGAAGGGGTTTTCTCCTGGGCTGTGTCCAAAATGGCACCCTAATCACTAGAACACTATATATTGAATAGGATTGTTGTCTGCCAGGGTTGGGCCCTCTTGACGCTGCCCACCCATTCGCTGGCTGACTGGGTCACTCAGCGACAAGCCTCTCGCCCAGCTTTCTCAGCTCTCTGCAAGCATTTGAAGGCTGACCTTTAAATTAAAGATCTCCTGCAGCACCAGCTCGGCTGTGTAGATTCACTTCATTCTGCCTCTCTCAGCACTTTGACTTCAGAGGTAGACTTCGCTAAGTAAAAGGGGTTTTAGTGAGGGTAGAAGAAGTAGGGTATGGTCCACTCTGAAAAGGAGGGGTGACATTATCTAAAGAGGGTATGGTCTGCTCTGAGCTGGAGGGGTGATATTATGTAAAGAGGGTATGGTCTGCTCTGAGCTGGAGGGGTGATATTATCTAAAGAGGGTATGGTCTGCTCTGAGCTGGAGGGGTGATATTATGTAAAGAGGGTATGGTCTGCTCTGAGCTGGAGGGGTGATATTATGTAAAGAGGGTATGGTCTGCTCTGAGCTGGAGGGGTGATATTATATAAAGAGGGTATGGTCTGCTCTGAGCTGGAGGGGTGATATTATGTAAAGAGGGTATGGTCTGCTCTGAGCTGGAGGGGTGATATTATGTAAAGAGGGTATGGTCTGCTCTGAGCTGGAGGGGTGATATTATATAAAGAGGGTATGGTCTGCTCTGAGCTGGAGGGGTGATATTATATAAAGAGGGTATGGTCTGCTCTGAGCTGGAGGGGTGATATTATGTAAAGAGGGTATGGTCTGCTCTGAGCTGGAGGGGTGATATTATGTAAAGAGGGTATGGTCTGCTCTGAGCTGGAGGGGTGATATTATGTAAAGAGGGTATGGTCTGCTCTGAGCTGGAGGGGTGATATTATGTAAAGAGGGTATGGTCTGCTCTGAGCTGGAGGGGTGATATTATATAAAGAGGGTATGGTCTGCAGATTTTCGTGTCTGTGCATTATTAACTGTATAGTCAATTGATTGAATGGTGACTGATTGGTTGATTGATTGATTGATTGGCGATGGATTGATTACTTGATGTTTATAATTCATGTTAAAAAACACACATGGATCACATTCCCTTCATCTTTTCATCTGTACCACAGTCCAATTACAACAGTATACAGAGATAACTAAGTGATAACCAATATGTTCTTTATGAATACTGAGAAACACTTTGACCTGTACCATAGCCCATTGGTATAACAACAGTATACAGAGAGAACACAGATATTATCCATTTGGTCTTTCTGCCTACTGAGAAACAGTTGTGCTCCTACACTGCAGTACAGCACTCCAGCAGTGTGTCCCAAATGGCACCACATGCTGCTAGCCTACCCTCCACTAGATAGATAGATAGATAGATAGATAGATAGATAGATAGATAGATAGATAGATAGATAGATAGATAGATAGATAGATAGATAGATAGATAGATAGATAGATAGATAGATAGATAGATAGATAGATAGATAGATAGATAGATAGATAGATAGATAGATAGATAGATAGATAGATAGATAGATAGATAGATAGATAGATAGATAGATAGATAGATAGGTACTTTATTGATCCCCAAGGGGGACATTTCTTTGTCAAACAGCTACAACAACAAAACACAGGACAGGTGCAAAATGCCAGAACAACAATACACAAAAGACAGATACACGGTACATGACACATAGAAACTACACCACTGCTGGTAACCTACCCTCCACTAGGACTACACCACTGCTGGTAACCTGCCCTCCACTAGGACTACACCACTGCTGGTAACCTACCCTCCACTAGGACTACACCACTGCTGGTAACCTGCCCTCCACTAGGACTACACCACTGCTGGTAACCTACCCTTCACTAGGACTACACCACTGCTGGTAACCTACCCTTCACTAGGACTACACCACTGCTGGTAACCTACCCTTCACTAGGACTACACCACTGCTGGTAACCTACCCTTCACTAGGACTACACCACTGCTGGTAACCTACCCTTCACTAGGACTACACCACTGCTGGTAACCTACCCTCCACTAGGACTACACCACTGCTGGTAACCTGCCCTCCACTAGGACTACACCACTGCTGGTAACCTACCCTCCACTAGGACTACACCACTGCTGGTAACCTACCCTTCACTAGGACCACACCACTGCTGGTAACCTACCCTTCACTAGGACTACACCACTGCTGGTAACCTACCCTTCACTAGGACTACACCACTGCTGGTAACCTACCCTTCACTAGGACTACACCACTGCTGGTAACCTACCCTCCACTAGGACTACACCACTGCTGGTAACCTACCCTTCACTAGGACTACACCACTGCTGGTAACCTACCCTTCACTAGGACTACACCACTGCTGGTAACCTACCCTTCACTAGGACTACACCACTGCTGGTAACCTACCCTCTCAGCCGAGGCAATTTTAAACACATGAACACACACAGAATAAGTAGGCTACATTCAATATAATACAGGAGTTGAATCAGAACATGTTTTACATCCTGGTTCATGAGTTGTCCGTAAGTCATGAGTTAATGAGTCTTCACAGATCATGTGACAAAAACATTTATGACATGTTATATGTAATTATTAAACTTTTAACAATTACATTAGAACATTTAACTTAAACCCAGAACGATTCCTGGATCTTAGAGATGCCTACATAACATTTAGTTATGTTTCGATGTGAAAACACTTCTCATGGGCACACAAATCCAAAACCCCAGTGCTTCACATCCAGCCAGACCTCTGTGGCTCCCTGTCTCATCCACTGTGTGTGTGTCAGCGTGTGTGTGTGTGCGTTCTTTTGGCTGTGTGTGTGTGCGTTTGGCTGTGTGTGTTTGTGTGTGAACATGTGTCTGTGTGTGTGTGTGTGTGTGTGTGTGTACGTGTGTCTGTGTGTGTCTCTGTGTGTGTGTGTGTGTGTGTGTGTGTGTGTCTGTGTGTGTGCGTGTGTGTCTATGTATATGTGTGTGTGTGTGTGTGTGTGTATATGTGTGCGTGTGTGTGTGTGTGTGTGTGTGTGTGTCTATGTATATGTGTGTGTGTGTGTGTGTGTGTGTGTGTGTGTGTGTGTCTATGTATATGTGTGTGTGTGTGTGTGTGTGTATATGTG
>JAKYLM010000142.1:27500-50000 GCA_023634145.1 Thymallus thymallus | reverse complement strand
TTACTCCTCACCTAATCATTCTGCAGTATCAGGGAAGGTACAAGGAAGGTGAGACCTTCATATTACTCCTCACCTAATCATTCTGCAGTATCAGGGAAGGTGAGACCTTCATGTTACTCCTCACCTAATCATTCTGCAGTATCAGGGAAGGTGAGACCTTCATGTTACTCCTCACCTAATCATTCTGCAGTATCAGGGAAGGTGAGACCTTCATGTTACTCCTCACCTAATTTTTTTAATTATTTTTTTATTTTTTTAATCATTCTGCAGTATCAGGGAAGGTACAGGGAAGGTGAGACCTTCAATGTTTTACAGAACCAACACAAACAATACAGTATTACACCACAGGAATGTACTGAATATAGGCCACTATTCATTTGATCCTGTGTTGAAGAAGCCCTGCAAACTGGGGGTTAATCATGATTGGTCTCAAATGGTTTGGTCTAAGGTGTGTGTTCAGCAGGACACAACATGTTGGAATGTTTAGATATAAATATCTAGAACAACAAATCATGTTGGCATTTCTATCTGGAATCATTATAACTGCGTATGATGCTGTTATAATGCATTGTGAGACTAATGTATACTAACTTATAATGCGACTAAATCACAGAGAAATAAGACATTATAAACGTTCACATACAATACATGTGCAAATAAACAATGTTAAAACAAATAATACAATAAATAAATACATTCCATGTCCTTATAAGCTGTTATTTCTGTTTATATTTAAGCTAGGAAATAAGATACTGATATCATACATATACTTGGTAATAGGTAAAGAGAAGTTTTGTGAATTCGCTATAGTAGGCTACTGCTGCCTGATGCTGCCTGCTTCCTCCTTCTTTCACACAGTCCAAGCCCCTCCTCATCTAACGTCACCGATCCGGATCTGTGCTTGGAGCTTGTCACATAAATTGTGCCATTTCAGGTGGTGGCGTCTTTGTGGGAAAAGGCGTCATTTGTGGGAAAAGCCGCATACCGGGATTGCATGCTATTTTATGAAATATTGGTTATTTGGTTATTTAATTAGAAGTATTGATCGAATGAACTACCGGATACAAGTCTGCTCTTTCTGCTGAGTCAACTGAGGGATAAAACAAAACTACATCTCCTGATTCCATTCCCGGGGAAAATAGGGAACTTCGGCTATTGTTTCGTTCAAAACAAGTCAAGAAGATTGTCCTCTATTGGATATCATCTGCAGCTAAGGACGCAAATCATTCAGAAGAACTATCCGTTGTTTTCTGGAACTCTCCCGCCCTCGCCTCTATTCCAACATACTAGAGGTGGAGGCAGGCAGAGGCGACCTGCAGCACTGGACCTGCAGCACTGAACCTGCAGCACTGAACCTGCAGCACTGGATGAAACACGGGACTCAAGGTAGACTGGGGATAGCCTGCTGCCTGACTTCACCACAATAGAAACCTCCATTTGGACGATTTATATTCCCCAGTTCGTCCACCCAACTCCGTTAGGTAAGAACGCATCATATCGTGTTCGGTTGTGCGTAAATTGCGCCTTGGATATCTTTCAAACTCGCGGTAGATCTATTTATCAATCTACCGTACGGTCACCGTTTGAAGGTGCGTAGTTCAGAGCTATTGGACGCAGGCATAACTAGTCCGTCGATGATTGAAGCTTTCCACGTCGGCTCGCATTAATTCATTAGTTTGAAAGTAGTTCCACATCGACATCGAGTCTCAAGGTAACGGCGTATTCCCGGTGTAAATCATCCGGACTGAACACATCCTTCCACTCAGGAGATATCACAGAGGTTCGGAGAGTTGAAGCGCCATGGCGATGTTGGCGAGGGTTTGGATAGTCCTCCTGGCTGTCAACATACAAGGTAAGCACTTGAAATACAATTCACATTCTTGCTTTTATTGGCATAACGTTCTCTCTATGGATAGTTGTCTTCTTTTCAATCAATATTTAGCAAAATGTCTTTAGATCAGCATGTAAACAAACAAATATTATTGTTAGTAGTCTTCAATGTTTTTAGGAAGAAAAAAAAACCTTTCACATATTTGCAATGTAAATAATGGGTCATTTTCCAAATTAATTTCAAATAGATTTCGTTGTAAAATAATTCCGTGTTAGTAGGCTACGTGAAGTGAAATGAACGTGATAACAGGCAGATGGCGATAGCGCTGTTAGAGGCTCCGGCCCATAATATAAAATGTTCATACAACATCATGACGACACGCAGTTCTTATCATCTCAGGTGATCAAACGGCACGAAACCTCCCAAGTAGTTAGATAGCCTACCAACATGACGGCATGTTTCTTTTACAGTGTGTTGTGTATCAACATGAATGTGATTACTTAGTCACCATCTGAATGGAATAGCTATAGCAGATCCTACTTAGTCACCATCTGAATGGAATAGCTATAGCAGATCCTACTTAGTCACCATCTGAATGGAATAGCTATAGCAGATCCTACTTGGCTTGATGTTTCCACATCTGGTCTGAAAGATCCACCAGAAAGTGAAAGTTTACACAGTAATTACATATAGTGAAGACATTATCATTCTAAACTCATTTTAAAATATTCATTCATTATAATACACTGGTGAGTGATTGATCATGGAAAGGTGGCAACCAATTAAGTGGCTGTTTATGTTTTTGACTGTGGGAACTTTGACTGTGAAAAAAAGGGTGCTATCACGTGCTATGGACTTGTATCTCTATGTGGATATAGAAGTCATAAAACCGGGGTTATACACTACGCAGTATTTTCCTATAAAGCTGCAGTGTTTTCGAAAGCAGTTTGCTGTGTCCATAAACCCTGGATTAAAGCTAGCAATTTGATGAATGATATGGATAGTAAGCCCCCAACCCCCAACCCCCAACGTTAATGGATGGATGGATAAATTGGATGGATGGATGCATGGATAAATTGGATGGATGGATGGATGGATGGATAAATTGGATGGATGGATGGATGGATGGATGGATAAATTGGATGGATGGATGGATGGATGGATGGATAAATTGGATGGATGGATGGATGGATGGATGGATAAATTGGATGGATGGATGGATGGATGGATGGATAAATTGGATGGATGGATGGATGGATGGATGGATGGATGGATGGATGGATAAATGGGATGGATGGATGGATAAATGGGATGGATGGATGGATGGATGGATGGATGGATGGATGTATGGATGGAGAGATGGAGGGATGATGGGATGGATGGATGGATAAATGGGGGGATGGATGGATAAATGGGGGGATGGATGGATGGATGGATGGATGGATAAATGGGGGGATGGAGGGATGGATAAATGGGATGGATGAATGGATGGATAATGGGGGGATGGATGGAGGGATGGAGGGATGGAGGGATGGATGGATGGAGGGATGGATAAATGGGATGGATGGATGGATAAATGGGGGGATGGATGGATGGATGGATGGATGGATGGATGGATGGATGGATGGATGGATGGATAAATGGGGGGATGGATGGGTGGATTGATGGATGGGTGGATGGGTGTGTGTGTGTGTGTGACTAGTCTTCTATGGGTCTTTCACTGCATGTTCAGAGGTACATATTTAACGTTAAAGCTAGTTTGAATAAACCTATGACATGGATTTCTGGGACCATCACACTACTTCTTTGCAAATCAATGGCATGCAAGGAGCATGTGTCAAGGTTAAGAACATTGCAGTAACATGTTAATGATGTGTGTGTGTGTGTGTGTGGGTGTAGCGTTGTGTTGGTATAAAGCTAATCCTGTTTGTGTATGTGGCTCAGAGCCCAATACATTGATCCTTCCAGCTACAGTCAGGGGCACTGCTCTCTTCCTGCTAACTGAAACGGTAATGCCCTGTACGTTGACATTATGGATTGAAAAATGCCATTTACCGATGGATGGTGGGTGTTGTTTCCTGTGTCCTCAGTGTCCATTAGTAGAACGATGGTACAGTGTCCTCAGTGTCCATTAGTAGAACGATGGTACAGTGTCCTCAGTGTCCATTAGTAGAACTGTGGTACAGTGTCCTCAGTGTCCATTAGTAGAACGATGGTACAGTGTCCTCAGTGTCCATTAGTAGAACGATGGTACAGTGTCCTCAGTGTCCATTAGTAGAACTGTGGTACAGTGTCCTCAGTGTCCATTAGTAGAACGATGGTACAGTGTCCTCAGTGTCCATTAGTAGAACGATGGTACAGTGTCCTCAGTGTCCATTAGTAGAACTGTGGTACAGTGTCCTCAGTGTCCATTAGTAGAACTGTGGTACAGTGTCCTCAGTGTCCATTAGTAGAACGATGGTACAGTGTCCTCAGTGTCCATTAGTAGAACGATGGTACAGTGTCCTCAGTGTCCATTAGTAGAACGATGGTACAGTGTCCTCAGTGTCCATTAGTAGAACGATGGTACAGTGTCCTCAGTGTCCATTAGTAGAACGATGGTACAGTGTCCTCAGTGTCCATTAGTAGAAATATGATACAGTGTCCTCAGTGTCCTTTAGTAGAACTATATTACAGTGTCCTCAGTGTCCTTAAGTAGATCTATGGTACAGTGTCCTCAGTGTATTTTATTAGAACTATGGTACAGTGTCCTTTAGTAGAACTATGGTACAGTGTCCTTTAATAGAACTGTGGTACAGTGTCCTTTAGTAGAACTATGGTACAGTGTCCTTTAGTAGAACTGTGGTACAGTGTCCTTTAGTAGAACTGTTGTACAGTGTCCTTAGTGTCCATTAGTAGAAATATGGTACAGTATCCTCAGTGTCCTTTAGTAGAACTATATTACAGTGTCCTCAGTGTCCTTTAGTAGAACTATGGTACAGTGTCCTCAGTGTATTTTAGTAGAACTGTGGTACAGTGTCCTTTAGTAGAACTGTGGTACAGTGTCCTTAGTGTCCATTAGTAGAAATATGGTACAGTATCCTCAGTGTCCTTTAGTAGAACTATATTACAGTGTCCTCAGTGTCCTTTAGTAGAACTATGGTACAGTGTTCTTTAATAGAACTATGGTACAGTGTTCTTTAATAGAACTGTGGTACAGTGTCCTTTAGTAGAACTGTGGTACAGTGTTCTTTAATAGAACTATGGTACAGTGTCCTTTAATAGAACTATGGTACAGTGTCCTTTAGTAGAACTGTGGTACAGTGTCCTTTAGTAGAACTGTGGTACAGTGTCCTTTAGTAGAACTGTGGTACAGTGTCCTTTAGTAGAACTGTGGTACAGTGTCCTTTAGTAGAACTGTGGTACAGTGTCCTTTAGTAGAACTGTGGTACAGTGTCCTTTAGTAGAACTGTGGTACAGTGTCCTTTAGTAGAACTGTGGTATAGTGTCCTTTAGTAGAACTATGGTACAGTGTCCTTTAGTAGAACTGTGGTATACATGTTGTAGTATACACGTTGTTGTAGTATACGTTGTTGAAGTATACGTGTGTATTTGTTTCTGAATTTGATTAGGTTTCTGATCTGAACCCCACCCATCTTGGCAGGACAGGAAGACAGTACGGTTCCATCTGGGATGCAGTCACATGGTCTTTAGATGTTACAACACATGTTCATCACTACAGATCTCTCACACTGTGTAGGCTGGGCCTTGTGACGTGTGGTGTGACGTGTGAGACTGACTGATGCATTACTTTGATCAAGCGGGCCTGTCTGATGTACATTGAGATGATCCCTGTGCTTTGAGAGAAGATCAGGATTAAATGGTTCTCTGCGGAGCTAGGTATTCACACTGCTGGAGACAGCATTTCAAGCTGCTCAGTCAAGGGGCCTTCTTTTTAATTGTATTAAGGAATGTTGGAGAACGTTGGAGTTGTTTTTGTTCTAGGTCTGATTGATCTTAAGGCTGTAAATTCTAGGATGTTGTAAGGTTATGACATGTTGTAAGGCTAAGGTAACATACTGTATGTTTAAGTCAGGTCTAAATCTTGGGAACTACCCAAACAGCTCCTTGATGAATCACTACAAGGTCCTGTTGGCGTAAGTAAAGGATCTCCAAAGAGCCTGTCGACCTTTTGTTCCCCAGTGGCCACAGCTTTTTGACATGCAAAGACCAGAATCCAGGCTTTCACCGAGGGGTTAAAGGGCTCTCCCCATAAATGCCTGCTGTGTTTGAAGCACAACTGGTCTACAAGATGTTTAGTTCGGATTCTGACAGCTCTGCCTGCCCAAACACACACACACACAACAGGGAATGAGTCCAACAAACCCCAGTCACGCCTCATTCAGCCATTCTAATGAAAACCATGAGTGGAATATTATTGTAAGGATTACATAAAAGGCATGCCATTACCTTGGAAGTCATCTTTTAGTGGACTGTGTTCTAGGCTACTATAAGGTAGTGGTGGACTGTTTCTAGGCTACTATAAGGTAGTGGTGGACTGTGTTCTAGGCTACTATAAGGTAGTAGTGGACTGTGTTCTAGGCTACTATAAAGTAGTGGTGGACTGTGTTCTAGGCTACTATAAGGTAGTGGTGGACTGTGTTCTAGGCTACTATAAGGTAGTGGTGGACTGTCTTCTAGGCTACTATAAGGTAGTGGTGGACTGTCTTCTAGGCTACTATAAGGTAGTGGTGGACTGTGTTCTAGGCTACTATAAGGTAGTGGTGGACTGTCTTCTAGGCTACTATAAGGTAGTGGTGGACTGTCTTCTAGGCTACTATAAGGTAGTAGTGGACTGTGTTCTAGGCTACTATAAGGTAGTAGTGGACTGTCTTCTAGGCTACTATAAGGTAGTGGTGGACTGTGTTCTAGGCTACTATAAGGTAGTGGTGGACTGTGTTCTAGGCTACTATAAGGTAGTGGTGGACTGTGTTCTAGGCTACTATAAGGTACTGGTGGACTGTGTTCTAGGCTACTATAAGGTAGTGGTGGACTGTGTTCTAGGCTACTATAAGGTAGTGGTGGACTGTGTTCTAGGCTACTATAAGGTAGTGGTGGACTGTCTTCTAGGCTACTATAAGGTAGTGGTGGACTGTCTTCTAGGCTACTATAAGGTAGTGGTGGACTGTCTTCTAGGCTACTATAAGGTAGTGGTGGACTGTGTTCTAGGCTACTATAAGGTAGTGGTGGACTGTGTTCTAGGCTACTATAAGGTAGTAGTGGACTGTGTTCTAGGCTACTATAAGGTAGTGGTGGACTGTCTTCTAGGCTACTATAAGGTAGTGGTGGACTGTCTTCTAGGCTACTATAAGGTAGTGGTGGACAGTCTTCTAGGCTACTATAAGGTAGTGGTGGACTGTCTTCTAGGCTACTATAAGGTAGTGGTGGACTGTCTTCTAGGCTACTATAAGGTAGTAGTGGACTGTCTTCTAGGCTACTATAAAGTAGTGGTGGACTGTCTTCTAGGCTACTATAAGGTAGTAGTGGACTGTCTTCTAGGCTACTATAAGGTAGTGGTGGACTGTCTTCTAGGCTACTATAAGGTAGTGGTGGACTGTCTTCTAGGCTACTATAAGGTAGTAGTGGACTGTGTTCTAGGCTACTATAAGGTAGTAGTGGACTGTCTTCTAGGCTACTATAAGGTAGTGGTGGACTGTGTTCTAGGCTACTATAAGGTAGTGGTGGACTGTCTTCTAGGCTACTATAAGGTAGTGGTGGACTGTGTTCTAGGCTACTATAAGGTAGTGGTGGACTGTGTTCTAGGCTACTATAAGGTAGTGGTGGACTGTTTCTAGGCTACTATAAGGTAGTGGTGGACTGTTTCTAGGCTACTATAAGGTAGTGGTGGACTGTTTCTAGGCTACTATAAGGTAGTGGTGGACTGTGTTCTAGGCTACTATAAGGTAGTGGTGGACTGTGTTCTAGGCTACTATAAGGTAGTGGTGGACTGTGTTCTAGGCTACTATAAGGTAGTGGTGGACTGTGTTCTAGGCTACTATAAGGTAGTGGTGGACTGTCTTCTAGGCTACTATAAGGTAGTGGTGGACTGTGTTCTAGGCTACTATAAGGTAGTGGTGGACTGTGTTCTAGGCTACTATAAGGTAGTGGTGGACTGTCTTCTAGGCTACTATAAGGTAGTGGTGGACTGTCTTCTAGGCTACTATAAGGTAGTGGTGGACTGTCTTCTAGGCTACTATAAGGTAGTGGTGGACTGTCTTCTAGGCTACTATAAGGTAGTGGTGGACTGTGTTCTAGGCTACTATAAGGTAGTGGTGGACTGTTTCTAGGCTACTATAAGGTAGTGGTGGACTGTTTCTAGGCTACTATAAGGTAGTGGTGGACTGTGTTCTAGGCTACTATAAGGTAGTGGTGGACTGTGTTCTAGGCTACTATAAGGTAGTGGTGGACTGTGTTCTAGGCTACTATAAGGTAGTGGTGGACTGTCTTCTAGGCTACTATAAGGTAGTGGTGGACTGTCTTCTAGGCTACTATAAGGTAGTGGTGGACTGTCTTCTAGGCTACTATAAGGTAGTGGTGGACTGTCTTCTAGGCTACCATAAGGTAGTGGTGGACTGTCTTCTAGGCTACTATAAGGTAGTGGTGGACTGTCTTCTAGGCTACTATAAGGTAGTGGTGGACTGTGTTCTAGGCTACTATAAGGTAGTGGTGGACTGTGTTCTAGGCTACTATAAGGTAGTGGTGGACTGTGTTCTAGGCTACTATAAGGTAGTGGTGGACTGTGTTCTAGGCTACTATAAGGTAGTGATGGACTGTCTTCTAGGCTACTATAAGGTAGTAGTGGACTAGGCTACTAGGTAGTGGTGGACTGTCTTCTAGGCTACTATAAGGTAGTGGTGGACTGTGTTGATGACTTGTGAAGGACGTTTGCAATCTTCCAGTTAGCTAAACACGCTCTCATATTATTTAATTAAATTAGATTAACGCGGATATTGAACCGCAATCCAATATTTTAACTTGACGGTACTTAAACAGAACCAGTTTTTGTTTTGATTTGTTTTGATTTGCTTTACTGATAATCTTGTTTTATGATGAAGGTAAAAGATTGACAAAATAAATAGTGATTCTATTTTAGATTATATTGGGCTTCCAAGTGGTTCAGTGTTCTAAGATCCTACATGTCAGTACTAGAGACATCACTACAGACAACCTGGTTCAGTGGTCTAAGATCCTACATGTCAGTACTAGAGACATCACTACAGACAACCTGGTTCAGTGGTCTAAGATCCTACATGTCAGTACTAGAGACATCACTACAGACAACCTGGTTCAGTAGTCTAAGATCCTACATCTCAGTACTAGAGACATCACTACAGACAACCTGGTTCAGTGGTCTAAGATCCTACATCTCAGTACTAGAGACATCACTACAGACAACCTGGTTCAGTGGTCTAAGATCCTACATGTCAGTACTAGAGACATCACTACAGACAACCTGGTTCAGTGGTCTAAGACACTGCATCTCAGTGCTAGAGGAGTCACTACAGACAACCTGGTTCAGTGGTCTAAGACACTGGATCTCAGTGCTAGAGGAGTCACTACAGACAACCTGGTTCAGTGGTCTAAGACACTGCATCTAAGTGCTAGAGGAGTCACTACAGACAACCTGGTTCAGTGGTCTAAGACCCTGCATGTCAGTACTAGAGACATCACTACAGACAACCTGGTTCAGTGGTCTAAGACACTGCATCTCAGTGCTAGAGGAGTCACTACAGACAACCTGGTTCAGTGGTCTAAGACACTGCATCTCAGTGCTAGAGGAGTCACTACAGACAACCTGGTTCAGTGGTCTAAGACACTGCATCTCAGTGCTAGAGGAGTCACTACAGACAACCTGGTTCAGTGGTCTAAGACCCTGCATCTCAGTGTTAGAGGAGTCACTACAGACAACCTGGTTCAGTGGTCTAAGACACTGCATCTCAGTGCTAGAGGAGTCACTACAGACAACCTGGTTTGAATCCAGACTGTATCACAACCAACCGTGATTGGGAGTCCCATAGGGCGGCGCACAATTGGCCCAGCGTCGTCTGAGTTTGGCCGGTGTAGGCCGTCATTGTAAATAAGAATTTAACTGACTTGCCTTGTTAAATAAATATTTACATGATCTTAGAAGTCATGAAGCAACTCCATGAATTAACATTTTGAAAGATGGAGTAATTAAGTTCAGAGGAGCTGATCAAATTGCTTGTATCATCTGAATACCTAATGTAGGCCCCTCCCCCAGCTGAATGGGTTGTCAGTTTGCAAGAGAGCACAAAATATGACCTCATTCCCACTCATTGGCTTTGCAGGAAACGTGCAAAGTGTGCGTAACTAGATTTGAATAGGGTGAAGCGTTCTTTGTTTACAGGTTTCAACAGTCTTGCGTTTTTTAACATTCCACTATGTTTAAGGGCAATTTAGTTTACGAGGGAGGGAGTCTATCTTTCCTCCAATCAGAGAATAGACCATCTGTTAACAACAACCCTACCATTGTCAGGTTGGCTGGGAGTGAGACCTAGGGTGACATTTTGACAGGAAGAGGCAGAATGTATCACACCATGTTCTGCATGGCAGTCCTTTCAAAATGAGCTTTGATGAATTCTGAATACTAGAGAACAGATGTGAGATTTAACAACTTAACAACCACGTAGGTTATTAGAAGGTTTTAAATGAATGCATAGATTGGTCTCTTCAACACTGTTTACATGAGTAAAATGGTGCCTGTTCTCCACCCCTCCCTGTCATCCAGATCTGTAGCTAATTGCCTCTAGATACAGGTACTTGTTTATGGCTTTGGCTGATCCTGAGGCCCCTGGTGGTAGTCTATACACGCCTCTATATACGGCAATATAGATATAAATAAACTTCCTCAACTCTATTCTATAGGTTTGCGTCCCAAATGGCAGCCTATTAGCAGATTTGGTGCACTACTTTTGACCAGAGCCTTATGGGCCCTTGTAGTGCACTACAGAGGAAACAGGGTGCCATTAGGGATGTACGTCTCTCTTTCTCTATGGCAGGTTAAGGAGATTTCCCAGTTTCAAATCATTATCTTAGTTGGATTAAAGATTTGGCAAATGTACTCTCGGTCTGAATGATGGATGAGCATCACACACTGTTGAATACCATTATTAATTTTGTCTGGGTCTAGACATATCATTCCAGTAATATCTTGGCACCATACAAATTCAACAAAAGTTTGGGGTCACTTAAAAATGTCCTTGTTTTTGAATGAAAAGCACATTTTTTGTCCATTAAAATAATATCAAATTGATCAGAAATACAGTGTAGACATTGTTAATGTTGTAAATTACTATTGTAGCTGGAAACAAATGAAGGCTATTCAATAAGGGAAATTTCCAAGAAACTGAAGATCTCGTACAACGCTGTGTACAGTCGTGGCCAAAAGTTTTGTGAAGTATTGGTCTCCACAAAGTTTGCTGCTTCAGTGTTCTTAGATGTTTATGTCAGTAGTTACTATGGTAACACTGAAGTATAATTACAAGTATTCCATAAGTGTCAAAGGCTTTCATTGACAATGACATTCAGTTCATGCAAAGAGTCAATATTTGCAGTGTTGACCCTTCTTTTTCAAGACCTCTGCAATCCGCCCTGGCATGCTGTCAATTAACTTCTGGGCCACATCCTGACTGATGGCAGGCCATTCTTGCATAATCAATGCTTGGAGTTTGTCAGAAGTTGTGGGGTTTTGTTTGTCCAGCTGCCTCTTGAGGATCGACCACAAGTTCTCAATGGGATTAAGGTCTGGGGAGTTTCCTGGCCATGGACCCAAAATGTCGATGTTTTGTTCCCCGAGCCACTTAGTTATCACTTTTGCCTTATGGCAAGGTGCTCCATCATGCTGGAAAAGGCATTGGTTGTCACCAAACTGTTCTTGGATGGTTGGGAGAAGTTGCTCTCGGAGGATGTGTTGGTACCATTCTTTATTCATGGCTGTGTTCTTAGGCAAAATTGAGTTCAGTGGTCAATGCAGGGGCTGAGAAGCAACCGCACACATGAATGGTCTCAGGATGCTTTACTGTTGGCATGACACAGGACTGATGGTAGCACTGACCTTGTCTTCTCCGGACAAGGTGTTTTCCGGATGGCTCAAACAATCGGAAAGGGGATTCATCAGAGAAAATGACTCTACCCCAGTCCTCAGCAGTCCAATCCCTGTACCTTTTGCAGAATATCAGTCTGTCCCTGACGTTTTTCCTGGAGAAAAGTGGCTTCTTTGCTGCCCTTCTTGACACCAGGCCATCCTCCAAAAGTCTTCGCCTCACTGTGCGTGCAGATACACTCACACCTGCCTGCTGCCATTCCTGAGCAAGCTCTGCACTGGTGGTGCCTCGATCCCGCAGCTGAATCAACCTTAGGAGGCGGTCCTGGAGTTTGCTGGACTTTCTTGGGCGCCCTGACGCCTTCTTCACAACAATTGAACCTCTCTCCTTGAAGTTCTTGATGATCCGATAAATGTTTAATTTAGGTGCAATCTTACTAGCAGCAATATCCTTGCCTGTGAAGCCCTTTTTGTGCAAAGCAATGATGACGGCACGTGTTTCCTTGTAGGTAACCATGGTTGACAGAGGAAGAACAATGATTTTAAGCACCACCCTCCTTTTAAAGCTTCCAGTCTGTTATTCTGACTCAATCAGCATGACAGAGTGATCTCCAGCCTTGTCCTCGTCAACACTCTCACCTGTGTTAACAAGACAATCACTGCCATGATGGCAGCTGGTCCTTTTGTGGCAGGGCTGAAATGCAGTGGAAATGTTTTGGGGGGATTAAGTTCATTTTCATGGCAAAGAGGGACTTTGCAATTAATTGCAATTCATCTGATCACTCTTCATGACATTCTGGAGTATATGCAGATTGCCATCATCAACACTGAGGCAGCAAACTTTGTGGAGACCAATACTTGTGTCATTCTCAAAACTTTTGGCCACGACTATACTACTCCCTTTACAGAACAGCGCAAACTGGCTCTAACCAAAATAGAAAGAGGTGTGGGAGGCCCCGGTGCACAACTGAGCAAGAGGACAAGTACATTAGAGTGTCTAGTTTGAGAAACAGATGCCTCACAAGTCCTCAACTGGCAGCTTCATTAAATAGTACCCACAAAACACCAGTCTCAACGTCAACAGTGAAGAGGCGACTCCGGGATGCTGGCCTTCTAGGCAGAGTTGCAAAGAAAAGGCCATATCTCAGACTGGCCAATAAAAAGAAAAGATTAAGACACTGGACAGAGGAAGATTGGAAAAAAGTGTTATGGACAGACAAGCCTCAGTTTGAGGTGTTCGGATCACAAAGAACATTCGTGAGATGCAGACCAAATGAAAAGATGCTGGAGGAGTGCTTGACGCCATCTGTGAAGCATGGTGGAGGCAATGTGATGGTCTGGGGGTGCTTTGGTGGTGGTAAAGTTGGAGATTTGTACAGGGTGAAAGGGATCTTGAAGAAGGAAGGCTATCACTTCATTTTGCAACGCCATGCCATACCCTGTGGACGGCGCTTAAATGGAGCCAATTTCCTCCTACAACAGGACAATGACCCAAAGCACAGCTCCAAACTATGCAAGAACTATTTAGGGAAGAAGCAGTCAGCTGGTATTCTGTCTATAGTGGAGAGGCCAACACAGTCACCGGATCTCTATTGAGCTGTTATGGGAGCAGCTTGACCGTATGATACGTAAGAAGTGCCCATCAAGCCAATCCAACTTGTGGGAGGTGCTTCAGGAAGCATGGGTCAATGGGTTACCTCAACGAATTGAGTAATGCCAAAGGTCTGCAAGGCTGCAATTGCTGCAAACGGAGGATTCTTTGACCAAAGCAAAGTTTGAAGGACACAATTATTTAAATTAAAAATCATTATTTATAACCTTGTTAACGCCTTGACTATATTTCCTATTCATTTTGCAACTCATTTCATATATGTTTTCATGGAAAACAAGGACATTTCTAAGTGACACCAAACTGGTGGTGATTTGCACACGTTAAAGATTATACAAGTAAAATGAGGGGCTGTGTTTGGTTAAATTGCCTGCTGTGCCAATTTCTCTGTATAACTTTAAAACTAGCAGAGATCCTCCCACTCCGTAAAGTATTTAATGTTCAGCAATATATATATATATATATATATACAATTAATCAAACCAAAAATGTAGTTTTTTCAATACTAATGTTTTTCAATATTCATAAATGAATGTAAATGAAATTAAATCTATTAATCTAAAAACGAGTCATTTATTTATTTCACCTTTATTTAACCAGGTAGGTTTTATTTCACCTTTATTTAACCAGGTAGGTTTTATTTCACCTTTTATTTAACCAGGTAGGTTTTATTTCACCTTTATTTAACCAGGTAGGTTTTATTTCACCTTTATTTAACCAGGTAGGTTTTATTTCACCTTTATTTAACCAGGTAGGCCAGTTGAGAACTAGTTCTCATTTGCAACTGCGACCTGGCAGAGACAAAGCAAAGCAGTGCGACAAAAAACAACACAGAGTTACACATGAGAATAAACAAACATACAGTCAAAAACACAATAGAAAATCTATATACAGAGTGCAAATGTAGTGCAAAATGCACTAAGGTTAGGAAGGTAGGACAATAAATAGACCATAGTGGTGAAATAAATTACAGATTAGAATTAACACTGGAGTGATAGATGTGCAAACGGTGACACATTTATGTAGGTTATAGGTTATAGGCTGTATGTTATAGGCTGTATGTTATAGGCTGTAGGTTATAGGCTGTAGGTTATAGGCTGTAGGTTATAGGCTGTAGGTTATAGGTGATAGGTTATAGGTGATAGGCTGTAGGTTATAGGTTATAGGCTGTATGTTATAGGCTGTAGGTTATAGGTGATATGTTATAGGCTGTAGGTTATAGGTGATAGGCTGTAGGTTATAGGTGATAGGTTATAGGTGATAGGCTGTAGGTTATAGGTGATAGCTTATAGGCTGTAGGTTATAGGTGATAGGCTGTAGGTTATAGGTGATAGGCTGTAGGTTATAGGTGATAGGTTATAGGTGATAGGCTGTAGGTAATAGGTGATAGGCTGTAGGTTATAGGTGATAGGCTGTAGGTTATAGGTGATAGGCTGTAGGTTATAGGTGATAGGCTGTAGGTTATAGGTGATAGGCTGTAGGTTATAGGTGATAGGTTATAGGTGATAGGCTGTAGGTTATAGGTGATAGGCTGTAGGTTATAGGTGATAGGCTGTAGGTTATAGGTGATAGGCTGTAGGTTATAGGTGATAGGCTGTAGGTTATAGGTGATAGGTTATAGGTGATAGGCTGTAGGTTATAGGGGATAGCTTATAGGCTGTAGGTTATAGGCTGTATGTTATAGGCTGTAGGTTATAGGCTGTATGTTATAGGCTGTATGTTATAGGTGATAGGCTGTATGTTATAGGCTGTATGTTATAGGCTGTAGGTTATAGGCTGTAGGTGATAGGTGATAGGCTGTAGGTTATAGGCTGTAGGTTATAGGCTGTAGGTGATAGGCTGTATGTTATAGGCTGTAGGTTATAGGTGATAGGTTATAGGCTGTAGGTTATAGGCTGTATGTTATAGGTGATAGGCTGTATGTTATAGGCTGTATGTTATAGGCTGTAGGTTATAGGCTGTAGGTGATAGGTGATAGGCTGTAGGTTATAGGTGATAGGCTGTATGTTATAGGCTGTAGGTTATAGGCTGTAGGTGATAGGTGATAGGCTGTAGGTTATAGGCTGTAGGTTATAGGCTGTAGGTGATAGGCTGTATGTTATAGGCTGTAGGTTATAGGTGATAGGTTATAGGCTGTAGGTTATAGGTGATAGGCTGTAGGTTATAGGTGATAGGCTGTATGTTATAGGCTGTAGGTTATAGGTGATAGGCTGTAGGTTATAGGTGATAGGTGATAGGCTGTATGTTATAGGCTTTAGGTTATAGGCTGTAGGTTATAGGTTTTAGGCTGTAGGTGATAGGTGATAGGCTGTATGTTATAGGCTGTAGGTTATAGGTGATAGGCTGTATGTTATAGGCTGTAGGTTATAGGTGATAGGTTATAGGCTGTAGGTTATAGGTGATAGGCTGTAGGTTATAGGTGATAGGCTGTATGTTATAGGCTGTAGGTTATAGGTTATAGGTGATAGGCTGTAGGTTATAGGTGATAGGTGATAGGCTGTATGTTATAGGCTGTAGGTTATAGGTTTTAGGCTGTAGGTTATAGGTGATAGGCTGTAGGTTATAGGCTGTAGGTTATAGGTGATAGGCTGTATGTTATAGGCTGTATGTTATAGGCTGTAGGTTATAGGTGATAGGCTGTATGTTATAGGCTGTATGTTATAGGCTGTAGGTGATAGGTGATAGGCTGTAGGTTATAGGCTGTAGGTTATAGGCTGTAGGTGATAGGCTGTATGTTATAGGCTGTAGGTTATAGGTGATAGGTTATAGGCTGTAGGTTATAGGCTGTATGTTATAGGTGATAGGCTGTATGTTATAGGCTGTATGTTATAGGCTGTAGGTTATAGGCTGTAGGTGATAGGTGATAGGCTGTAGGTTATAGGTGATAGGCTGTATGTTATAGGCTGTAGGTTATAGGCTGTAGGTGATAGGTGATAGGCTGTAGGTTATAGGCTGTAGGTTATAGGCTGTAGGTGATAGGCTGTATGTTATAGGCTGTAGGTTATAGGTGATAGGTTATAGGCTGTAGGTTATAGGTGATAGGCTGTAGGTTATAGGTGATAGGCTGTATGTTATAGGCTGTAGGTTATAGGTGATAGGCTGTAGGTTATAGGTGATAGGTGATAGGCTGTATGTTATAGGCTTTAGGTTATAGGCTGTAGGTTATAGGTTTTAGGCTGTAGGTGATAGGTGATAGGCTGTATGTTATAGGCTGTAGGTTATAGGTGATAGGCTGTATGTTATAGGCTGTAGGTTATAGGTGATAGGTTATAGGCTGTAGGTTATAGGTGATAGGCTGTAGGTTATAGGTGATAGGCTGTATGTTATAGGCTGTAGGTTATAGGTTATAGGTGATAGGCTGTAGGTTATAGGTGATAGGTGATAGGCTGTATGTTATAGGCTGTAGGTTATAGGTTTTAGGCTGTAGGTTATAGGTGATAGGCTGTAGGTTATAGGCTGTAGGTTATAGGTGATAGGCTGTATGTTATAGGCTGTATGTTATAGGCTGTAGGTTATAGGTGATAGGCTGTATGTTATAGGCTGTATGTTATAGGCTGTAGGTTATAGGTGATAGGCTGTATGTTATAGGCTGTAGGTTATAGGTGATAGGCTGTAGGTTATAGGTGATAGGCTGTAGGTGATAGGCTGTATGTTATAGGCTGTATGTTATAGGCTGTATGTTATAGGCTGTAGGTTATAGGCTGTATGTTATAGGCTGTAGGTTATAGGTGATAGGCTGTAGGTTATAGGTGATAGGCTGTAGGTTATAGGTGATAGGCTGTATGTTATAGGCTGTAGGTTATAGGCTGTAGGTGATAGGTGATAGGCTGTAGGTTATAGGTGATAGGCTGTAGGTGATAGGCTGTATGTTATAGGCTGTATGTTATAGGCTGTATGTTATAGGCTGTATGTTATAGGCTGTAGGTTATAGGCTGTATGTTATAGGCTGTAGGTTATAGGTGATAGGCTGTAGGTGATAGGTGATAGGCTGTAGGTTATAGGTGATAGGCTGTAGGTTATAGGTTATAGGCTGTAGGTTATAGGCTGTAGGTTATAGGTGATAGGCTGTAGGTTATAGGTGATAGGCTGTAGGTTATAGGTGATAGGCTGTATGTTATAGGCTGTAGGTGATAGGTGATAGGCTGTAGGTTATAGGTGATAGGTGATAGGCTGTATGTTATAGGCTTTAGGTTATAGGCTGTAGGTTATAGGTTTTAGGCTGTAGGTGATAGGTGATAGGCTGTAGGTTATAGGCTGTAGGTTATAGGCTGTAGGTGATAGGTGATAGGCTGTATGTTATAGGCTGTAGGTTATAGGTGATAGGTTATAGGCTGTAGGTTATAGGTGATAGGCTGTATGTTATAGGCTGTAGGTTATAGGTTATAGGTGATAGGCTGTATGTTATAGGCTGTAGGTTATAGGCTGTAGGTTATAGGTTTTAGGCTGTAGGTTATAGGTGATAGGCTGTAGGTTATAGGCTGTAGGTAATAGGCTGTATGTTATAGGTGATAGGCTGTATGTTATAGGCTGTATGTTATAGGCTGTAGGTTATAGGTGATAGGCTGTATGTTATAGGCTGTAGGTTATAGGTGATAGGCTGTAGGTTATAGGTGATAGGCTGTAGGTGATAGGCTGTATGTTATAGGCTGTATGTTATAGGCTGTATGTTATAGGCTGTAGGTTATAGGCTGTATGTTATAGGCTGTAGGTTATAGGTGATAGGCTGTAGGTTATAGGTGATAGGCTGTAGGTTATAGGTGATAGGCTGTATGTTATAGGCTGTAGGTTATAGGCTGTAGGTGATAGGTGATAGGCTGTAGGTGATAGGTGATAGGCTGTAGGTTATAGGTGATAGGCTGTAGGTTATAGGTTATAGGCTGTAGGTTATAGGCTGTAGGTTATAGGTGATAGGTGATAGGTGATAGGCTGTAGGTGATAGGTGATAGGTGATAGGTTATAGGTGATAGGCTGTAGGTGATAGGTGATAGGTTATAGGTGATAGGCTGTAGGTTATAGGCTGTAGGTTATAGGCTGTAGGTTATAGGTGATACGCTGTAGGTGATAGGCTGTAGGTTATAGGTGATAGGCTGTAGGTTATAGGCTGTAGGTTATAGGTGATAGGCTGTAGGTTATAGGTGATAGGCTGTAGGTTATAGGTGATAGGTGATAGGTTATAGGCTGTAGGTTATAGGTGATAGGTGATAGGTTGTAGGTTATAGTTGATAGGTTATAGGTGATAGGTTGTAGGTTATAGGTGATAGGTTATAGGTGATAGGTTATAGGTGATAGGTTGTAGGTTATAGGTGATAGGTTATAGGTGATAGGCTGTAGGTGATAGGCTGTAGGTTATAGGTGATAGGTTATAGGCTGTAGGTGATAGGTTATAGGCTGTAGGTTATAGGCTGTAGGTTATAGGTGATAGGCTGTATGTTATAGGCTGTATGTTATAGGCTGTAGGTTATAGGTGATAGGCTGTAGGTTAGGCTGTAGGTTATAGGTGATAGGCTGTAGGTTATAGGCTGTAGGTTATAGGTGATAGGCTGTAGGTTATAGGCTGTAGGTTATAGGTGATAGGCTGTAGGTTATAGGCTGTAGGTTATAGGTGATAGGTGATAGGTGATAGGTTATAGGTGATAGGCTGTAGGTTATAGGTGATAGGCTGTAGGCTGTAGGTTATAGGTGATAGGTTATAGGTGATAGGCTGTAGGTTATAGGTTATAGGTGATAGGTGATAGGTTATAGGTTATAGGCTGTAGGTTATAGGTGATAGGCTGTAGGTTATAGGTGATAGGCTGTAGGTTATAGGTTATAGGCTGTAGGTTATAGGTTATAGGCTGTAGGTTATAGGTTATAGGTTATAGGTTATAGGCTGTAGGTTGTAGGCTGTAGGTTGTAGGTTGTAGGTTATAGGTTATATGTGATAGGTAGGTTAGGGTTATTACAGAACAAGCGGTAAAGCTTCATATGACACATTATGGATTATTAAAGGAGGGTAAATCCAAAATGCCAAAATGTCAAATTATTATTATATCTAAAAAAGAAAAAGTGCAAATGCTGTGATTTTAAGCGTCATTCAAGTTAAAATATTATATTTTGGTAACGCTTCTGACAGGTCTGCCATTTGATCTCTCCTGCAGTGTCTCATTATCCAAATGGATTTCACAAATGGAAGGGAAGCCCACTAAAGGCTGTCTGTCTGTTTCACAAATGTGAAATTCTATTACAAAAAACGTGATTTGGGTCTGTGTCCAAAATGGTAGTCGTTCTGTGTTGATGAGGATGAGAGGATGCAGGTTCCCTCTCCCCCTCCCACTCCCCTTCCCCCTCACTGGTTGACCTTTTCTTGTGTCAACAGGTCACAAATATTGCTGCTGTGATGGCACACTGTGGTAGATATGGACGTTTTAGAATTCGTTGTGGATCTGTGTAATCTGAGGGAAATATGTGTCTCTAATATGGTCATACATTTGGCAGGAGGTTAGGAAGTGCAGCTCAGTTTCCACCTCATTTTGTGGGCAGTGTGCACATAGCCTGTCTTCTCTTGAGAGCCAGGTCTGCCTACGGCGGCCTTTCTCAATAGCAAGGCTATGATCACTGAGTCTGTACATTGTCAAAGCTTTCCTTAAGTTTGGGTCAGTCACAGTGGTCAGATATTCTGCCACTGTGTGTCTCTGTTTAGGGACAAATAGCATTCTAGTTTGCTCTGTTTTTCAAGTAATTCTCTTTTTGTTTTTTCATGATTTGGTTGGGTCTAATTGTGTTGCTGTCCTGGGTTTCTGTGGGTCTGTTTGTGTTTGTGAACAAAGCCCCAGGTCTAGATGGAATTTGTATTTATGGTCCTGGCAACTGGATCTTTTTTGGAACACCATTATTTTTGTCTTACTGAGATTTACTGTCAGGGCCCAGGTCTGACAGAATCTGTGCAGAAGATCTAGGTGCTGCTGTAGGCCCTCCTTGGTTGGTGACAGAAGCACCAGATCATCAGCAAACAGTAGACATTTGACTACAGATTCTAGTAGGGTGAGGCCGGGTCCTGCAGACTGTTCTAGTGCCCTCGCCATTTCATTGATATATATGATGAAGAGGGTGGGTCCCCCTCTGGTTAGCTGATTGGTTAGCTGATTGGTTAGCTGATTGGTTAGCTGCTGTATACAAAAGGGGGTTTGTTACATCAAATGAGTGATGGTGTTCAGCTCATTATATGAGAGGAGAGGAGAGGAGAGGAGAGGAGAGGAGAGGAGAGGAGAGGAGAGGAGAGGAGAGGAGAGGAGAGGAGAGGAGAGGAGAGGATTAGCTGCTTAGAAAACACAGGTTGATTTATTCTCCCTGACAGATAGGGCTAAGCTCCCCAACGTTCCTTACCAAGATCTGTACAGACAGGCAGATAGACAGATGCAGAGAGAGAGACAGACAGAGATAATGAGGGAATCTGTGATATTACAGATAGCTGTTACACACTAGTATAGGGAGATACCAAGATACTTGTCAACACTAGTACAGGAAGCACCAAGATACTTGTCCACACTAGTACAGGGAGATACCAAGATACTTGTCCACACTAGTACAGGGAGATACCAAGATACTTGTCCACACTAGTACAGGGAGATACCAAGATACTTGTCCACACTAGTACAGGGAGATATCAAGATACTTGTCCACACTAGTACAGGGAGATACCAAGATACTTGTCCACACTAGTACAGGGAGATACCAAGATACTTGTCCACACTAGTACAGGGAGATACCAAGATACTTGTCCACACTAGTACAGGGAGATACCAAGATACTTGCGTGCAGCTTCAGCTAGGATGGGGAAACGGTGCTTGTTACTTCTCCAGAATCCAATTGCATCTTCATTCCTGGAATAGTAGGTTCTGTCAGTTATACTAGTATCGTTAAATAATGAAAAGGAGGGGTTAGTACGTTTATTACAACATATTGCATTATTCTGGCATCCAATGGATCATTAGACAGAGATCAACATTGATGATGTTGGCCGATGTTGTAACAGAAAATGAAAATGAAAATACAACGCGTCTCTCCCTTACAGACACACACACACACACACACACACACACACACACACACACACACACACTACACACACACACACACACACACACACACACACACACTACACACACACACTACACACACACACACACACACACACACACTACACACACACACTACACACACACACACACACACACACACACTACACACACACACACACACACACACTACACACACACTACACACACACTACACACACACTACACACACACACACACACACACTACACACACACACTACACACACACACACACACACACACACTACACACACACACACTACACACACACACACACACACACACACACACACACACACTACACACACACACACACATACACACACACACACACACACACACACACACACACACCACACACACACCACACACACCACACACACTCCACACACTAAACACACACACACACAGACACACACACACACACACCACACACACCACACACACAGACACACACACACTACAGACACACACTACACACACACACACACACTACACACACACACACACACACTACACACACACAGACACACACACTACACACACACACACACACTACACACACACACTACACACACACACACACACACACACACACTACACACACACACACACACACTACACACACACACACTACACACACACTACACAGACACACACACAGACACACACACACACACACACTACACACACACTGACCAATCAGTTATTTTGTCCCCATTACCAGTAAAACATCATGAAAACCTATTTCTTACTTGCTGTGATGTTTGGTTGTTAATTTGTTCAGGCGTTTGTTGAGCAGGCGTTTCAATGCCATGACAGAGGGTCACGTCTGCTGCAGACGCAATTCAGGAGCTTATTTT